>JAKSZU010000015.1:1504944-1701357 GCA_026018925.1 Tupaia tana
TGCACACCCACGTGGCTGGCCCTTCCTATTTCCGTGCAGAAGTTAGGAGTCTGGGTTTGCGTGTGATGTGTCCGACCTCTGAATCCTGACTACGATGTGGAAGTAATGCGAGCTCTGTGCTGCTCACAGATGAGACAGCGCGAGCCCCTGGGCCAGCCTGACCTCAGCTCCGTGCCCCCAGCGCCATCCCAGTGCTTCTCTCGCTGGCCTGGACAGCCGGGTTCGGCCGACAGAGCGAGCCGCCTGCCCTCGGCCCACAATGGCTAAAGCTGCAGGGCCACGTCACAGCTCACCTGTTTGCCCACAGTCTGTCTCCCTCTGGAAGACGGCTCCTGGTGGCCGTCATCGGCAGCCCCCACACAGGGACGGGCCAAAAGCGCCACTGTCCACACGTCAACAAGCACTCAGCAGGCTCTACACGCTGTCCCTCGGGGGGACAGCTGAGGTCCACACACACCTGGGGGCTCGTTCAGCGTCAGTGCACGTCAGAGGGCGATGTCCTTAATGCTGGGGTACTCCCCGAAATCAGCAGAGACCACCAGCAATCCAAAAGGAAATGGACACGCGGTAGAAGTGGATGCAAAGAGAAAACCAAGCAGCTCTTACATCTGAGACCTGGCCGACCTCACTCTTGGTCAAATAAACACCTGCCTCAGACTGCCAAAATAAACGTGTGGGTCGTGGGCACCTGCTGGCAGGCACGCATCCAGCAAACCGCCTAGAAGGGCAGGGTAGCCCTCGATTGAAATTTAACGTGCACAAACTTGGAAGCAGCAAATTAAGTTGTGAAATGTGATCCCACAAGTGTCCTCATTCTAGAGGGCAAAGAAGTAAATGTAAAGGTGATGAACACCACATTGTTCAACATGCGGACATTGGAGAGCGAAGCTCCGTCACCAGGTCTTGAACGCCTGCCCACCTATGGGGATCCCTGCATGGAAGAGCGGCAGATCTGTGCGCTGGGGCAGGAAATCACATGCGTCAGCGGCCCGGCAAGCACGCAGTGGGTACGGTTGGGAGTGCGCTTGCTCCACGTGAGACAGGACAATGACAAGCATTCACACAGCCGACACAGAGTCCTCTGGGCCAGTCCTTTGGATTCCAGCCCTAGAATTTCCCACTCACAGGCCCTGATGGGCCTAGGACACGCTGAGAGGACACGGGGAAACCGTGAACCGCAGCCACCTCTAGAAAAAGGAGCTGAGCACAGGACGGCCTGTGAGAAGGGATGGTGAGAGGGCACCACCCACAGTGCAGTCGCGGGACGCGGGTCTGGACTCCGGACTGGGACTCAGCTGGGACCACAGAGTGAGCAGGGCCTCCTCCCCACCTCCCAGATACCTTCCAGGTCTGCGGGCCCAGGGGCCACGCAGGGAGGCCCACAGGGGTAGGGGTCTCACCTTCTCCAGCCCAGGCAGGGCTTCCTGCAGAGAATGAGGCAGGTGAGCGGGGCGACGCGCTGACCACGGTGAAGCGCAGAGAGCCTGGCTCAGTGAGTGAGGCACCCAGGAGAGAGGCGGCCAGCGGCCGGGCGAGAGCACAGCTGTGCGGGGACCAGGCTGCGCCGGACAGGGCAGGGGTGGGGCTCGTCAAAGCCTCGTGGGGAGACGGAGCCGGGGCAAGGGTACGGCGCAGCAGGTGACCAGCTCACCACGGCGGGCAGAGTCGCAGCTCGAGCTGCCCTCTGACGAGCGGGTGTGGGGAAGCACTTGGCCTCTGTGGGCTCAGAAAGCTGGCAGCTGGCACCTGGAGGGCTGGGGCAGGGACCGTGGCACGATGAGACCCCTCGGGCCCAGCTCTCTCAGGTACACACTCCGTACTGTGAATCAAATAAGTCGGGCCAGCCAGGTGGCACGGTGGTTAAGGAGGCTGGTCCCACGTGGTCGGCCCCGCAGTTTGAGTCCCGGACCCAGCAGGTCGGAAACACACCAGGCATGTGTGCGAGCCCCAGATCCCAAGAGGAGAAAGGAGGAGGAGGGACCGCGGCGTGGCCGTCCCCAGGGACCGCTCTCTCCCTTGCCCTCCCCTCCGCCTCTCTGGTAAATGAAAACAAACTACAGGAGGGTGGAGGGGAAGCCCTGTCCGGGCTAGGGAGTGGGGCTGAGGGTGAGTCTGGGCTTCCCGCTGGGCAGCCAGTCGCCTGGGACGCCTTCTCTGCAGTGGGGACCTGGGGAGGAGCCCTGGCGGGGGTGGGGGCAGAGGGAGACGTCTGTCAGGACTCAGGTTCGAGGAGCCCCGAGCAGAGAGAGGGCCAGCCAGGCCAGAGGGCAGCTCAAGGAGGGCCCAGGAGTGGGGCCATTGGAGCCGTTAGGAGCGGCAGGTGGATGGAGAGCGCCCCCGCCGACTCATCCCACAGGACCTGTCCCTCAGGCCAGCCAGACTTGCCACAGCCCCTGCCCCTCCCACAGGGCCCTAGTCCACCTCCCCCCACCTGCTGCAGCCACAGGCCAGCTGGGTGTGACATGGAAGGAGTCCCTGCCCCGGGGACCCAGCTCCCCGCCATGGGGTGGGATCCCGGGGGCCCGCACCTGACCACCGCCCAGACACAGCGGGGTTGGCCAGCCCTGCCCTTGGGTCCAGCAGACTCACCACCCAAAGCCAGAGGACGTTCTCTGCCCCGCCAGCCCTCGTCCCACGCAGGCGTTCACCCCGCCTTCAGCCATCGAACCGGGAGGCCTGGTGCCCTCTGGGAACAGGGCCTCACCTCGCCAAGCCTGCACTCCCTGCCCTTGCCTGAAAATGAGGGGCAGCGTGTCAGCAAGGCCTCTCCCACTGTGCGACGTGACAGGCCACCCGCCCTGCGCCACGAGTGAGTGCTCAGTGGGGGAGGGGAGGCCCAGAAAAGGCAGGGTCCTTAGAGCCCCGTCAGAGCCCGCAAGGACGGAGGTGACAACCAGGGCTCAGTCAGACGGCTCCGAACTGACCGAAACAGGGGGCCGGTCACACGCGGCCCCCGGCCCACTCCCCGCCGCCCAGTCGGGGGTCAGGGCACATCCCCAAGGCCCAGTCCTACAGGAAACCCCGCTCCGTTAGCTGCTCTTGAAATCACCTCCGAGTAGAAAGGATCACTTCTGCTTCCAAAGATACCCCGGCAGGAACCGGTGGCGGGCACCGTGAACGTTTAATCACGGCCTGGTCCGAGTGCGGCCCAGCGTGCTCCGTCCTGAGCACCCGTGGGAAACGGCTCCAAACGTCCAGTCCCTCCCACGCTCTCCTGCGCGGGGGCGCCGGGCGGCCAGGCCAGGCCTCTTCTGCTAACGCCCACCTGCCTCCTCCCAGTCCCACTTCTGGGCTTTCCTGACGCCCTGGCCCCACACTCCTGCACCCTGGCACGCAATCCCAGGCACCATAATTACGTAACTGTAAACCGCTCGTGGAAATCTGCTTTGACTTTGTTAGAAAACACTGTAATCGAACCCCTGAGAGGCAGGATCGATGGGCCTGGCCCGCCAGAGGAAACACACCGCAGGATTAAGTGGTTTAGCAAGGGGAGGTCCCAGCGGGCGGGGCGGCAGGGGGGATGGCGGTGGGCAGGAGGGGCCGAGGGGCAGGCGGGCGGGCGGGCGGAGAGGCGGGAGATGGCTGCTGGGATGACTATAACTCTGGCCTGGCCCCTCAGGGCAGCAGGCACCATGAGTGCCCACCTGGCCTGGGCACCCACAGGCATGGAGCCGGTGCTCAGTGCAAAAAGATCCGTGGGGTCTCGGGGTCATTCGCTTGCACCCTCTGGGGCTGACTCTGCAGAGGCCGGGAAGACCTGCTCTCACACGACGTCCAATACAGTCCCCCCGCCCCGTGGGAAAGGCCTTCAGGGTGCCCGCGGGTGCCTGAGACCACCCACAGCTGGCCCTGTGGACCCTACGCTGTTTCCTATGCACCGAATCCATGACTCGGCTTCATTCACTAACTAGGTGCAGGGAGGGATGGACGACAGCTAGTAACTGAGCAGACCCAGTGTGACAGTGGTTGTACTGAAGGTTATGTAAACACGTCCCCAATATCACTCAGAAAGCCTCCATGGGATGAGGTGAGGCGAGGCGAAGATGCGGGCAGTGGGGCAGCCTGACGGCCCACAGAGGGTCACCACAGGTAACGCTGGGTCATGGAGCCAGGGCGATGCCGCTAGCCCAGTGGCGGAGCAGAATGCTGACGCCCAGAGAGGAGGGGGCACGCCCAGTGGACGTGTGACAAGAGTGCTTCGCACCCCGAGAGGGACAAGCGCCTCTCCGAATGACAGGAGCTTGAAAAGTTACAGATGCTTATTTCTGGAGTTTTCCATTTAACATTGACCACGAGGTTGACCGTGGGTAACTCAAACCGCAGAAAAGAAAACCGCGGATAAGAGGGAGCTACTTACATCTTGTAGAGTGAACTTGCCGCTTTCTGGAGCTATTTCACATTTACCCTGGGCTTCTGTGGCCTCCAAACGCTTCATCGTGGAATTACACAAATAAATACAGTTCCACTCTGATAAGCAAGGGCACCTGGGAGGAGGCAGGCATTGTGCAGTGTTTTATGCCAATGCTCAGAACCACCGCCGCGCTGGCAGCGGGGACCGTGGAAGCCATTCGGGGTCTCTGAGAATGACAACATTCCTCTGGCTCTTAATTCGTTCCGGGGTTGTTTGAGAACAGTGTCCACGTCTCCCACCCGGTCTTCACAATCTCGCGGTTCACTGTGGCCCCTCCGTTCTGCCGACGAAATGAGGAACACCCAGCTTCAGGCAGCCGGTAAGTGTCAGAACCCGAACCTGAACCCTGGGTCTTTGCCCTGGAGTCGGAACGCTGGAACGCTGCTCTAGGCCGCTCGTTGTGGGGTTAACACATTTCAGCGCTGACATTTCAAGGAAGTTATTGCAATTTCCAGTCATTCCTCCTGATTTATCATCTGAAACAGGGCAATGAGGGCCGCCCCTCGTGCTGCTAAGGAGGCTCTGGGACGCGCCTGTGCCGAGGTCTGCGGGCGCAGTGAGGCCCGGGCACGCCTGAGGGGCAGGAACTACGCTGCGTCTGCCTGTGACGTCACTGCCAGCACAACCCTTTGTATTCTTTTAATGAAGAGCTGTTGAACTGCCATTCCCATGATGAAGCCTGCACACACTCTTATGTTTCTGTCATTAAAGTTTCAAGCTGCGCATGGTTCAAATGTTCAACTTCAATCCCGTCTGCTCCTCGGGCCAATTAAAGCCGTAACGTGGGTTCCGAGACGGGCGGAGAACAGGCTCAGGGAACAGAGCGCCCGTCCGAAGGCGCCCAAGGACACCTTTGAAGGCCAGGCTAGGGTGTTCGCTGGCAAGCCTGCCGACTGTGGGAGCTCCTTGCGCACCCCGGAGGCAAGGCCTGGCGGATCTGCTGCTCTGCGGGGGAACCTGCCCTCGTGGCTCAGGGGATGTGGCGGGATCCCATGGGAAATGGAGCCCAGGTGGCCGCCACCTCCTTGCACCCGTTTTCCACCTAGGGCTGGAGTGCCGGGCTGCCCTTCGCCCTCCTCTCTGTCCCCTCTGCACCTGCTGCTTCAGCCGCTGTGACCACACACACCGACAGGTGCCTCCTGTCACAGACATGCCCCAGATGAACCTGCCCCAGCCCTCCAGCCAGTCGTGCTGACGCCCACAGCCAGTGAGCTGTCACATCCCAGCACTCGGGAGAGGAGGGCAGAGGGGGCGCGGGGTGGCCGTCTGCACAGGCCAAGTGTGGGCTCGTCTGAACGCCTGCCCATCTGGACCGCGCGGATGGGAATTGCGCCCAGGTGGAAGAGATCCTGGAGGCTCTCTGGCCCTCCCCACGGAGGACACAGCGGGCATCTATCGACCAGAAAGGGCCCTGCCAGGCTTGGTCTTGGACTTTCAGCCTCCAGGACGGAGAAAGAAACTGAAGGCCCTGGTCCCAGGGTCTGTGTTACGCAACCGGACCAGAGATCCCATTGGTGGCTCTCCAGAGCCGTCGGCTTCGGCCAAGCATGTCAGGTAAGTGCCGCTCCATGCCGGACAGCTCGGGTGCCAGCGTTCGGGCAGGTGGCAGGCGGGCTGCCAAGTCTACGTGCTAGAACGTCCCAAGAGTCTTCTGTCGATGGACCCCAATTCGGGCTGCAGGGCCTCTCTGCACAGTGGGCTGCAGCTGCCCACGGGAAGGAAGGAGCCATCCTGGAGCATCTCTGACCACCCCCACCCCGGCCTGGGCTTCCTCCTTGAATTGCCAGGACATGAACCCCAGCGCCATGCACTGTGAGCCGTCTAACAGAAGAGCCCGCCGCGTCTCTCTCCCAAAATGCGTCGGACAGCGCCGATGAGCCGCTCAGGAGCGCGCCAATGTTAAAGGCAGTCCCTTACTCACACGGCGGAGCACCCCCTCCCCGCTGCCCGCGGCGGCCTTGGACAGCCTACAACAAACACGGAAGCCACGTTCTTGGAGAGGCCCTGTGAAGCCGGGTGCTCCGGGGACAGCCAAGCTGTTCTGTGGCTTGGAAGAAAATGGCAGTCCCAGCCGCTCTAGGGTCACAGATATCCCCCTAAGCCCAGGAGAGCACAGGGGACCAGAGTCGCCACAGCTCTCCGGATGCACAGCAGGTGAACGGCAGAGCTCTCTGGGAAGCTGAGCCCCAGCTTCCACCTGCTGGGTGTCCACCCATGCGTTCCCCAACTGCCGACTGAGACTGGCGCCCGGGAATACCACAGCCAGGCCCCTGGGCTCCGGGTGCCACAAGCTTCCATTCTGGCGGAGGAGCTCCGAGGCAGGGATGCAGAGCAGCGGGGCGGTCAGGGTGGGTTTCACTGAAAAGGGGCCCTGGGACGAAGACTCGTGTGTGGCCCTGAGTCCTGGCCCATCTGCAAAAGGGCCCGGGCGGAAGGGAGGGCCTGGGCAGGGGTGTCGGGAGAAGTGAGTGTGAAGGAAAACAGACAGCACGGGAGCAGAGCAGCAGAGGGGCCGGCCCGAGGGCCTGCAGCTCACAAGGACACTGTCGTCCACGCTGAACGGAGGGGAGCCGCTGTGGGACTCTGAGCAGAGGACAGACACGACCTGTCAGAAGCCATCAAGGAGTCACTGACTGAGAGCCCCACGGTGTAGGGGCCCGTTTCTAGGCAGTGCCAGAATCGGCAAATCCATAGAGACAGGATGTGAGCCGGGGGGCCTGGGGATGGGAGAAGGGCGGAATGGAGGGTGACAGCTAGGGGGTGTGGGGTCTTCCTGGAGGGCGGAAGACGCTCTCCGAGTTGTCCGGGTCGATGGTTGTGTAACTGAAAATCCAGTCAAGGCAACCAAGTAGCATACTTAAAGTGGACGAACTGAAGGAGACGTGGGCCCGCCCCTGAGCTGAGAGACGTGGGCCCGCCCGGTGTGGCTGTTAGAGGAGGTGGGTGTCAGGGCCGCTGAGCTGAGAGACGTGGGCCCACCCGGTGTGGCTGTTAGAGGAGGTGGGCGTCAGGGCCGCTGAGCTGAGAGACGTGGGCCCACCCGGTGTGGCTGTTAGAGGAGGTGGGCGTCAGGGCCGCTGAGCTGAGAGACGTGGGCCCGCCCGGTGTGGCTGTTAGAGGAGGTGGGCGTCAGGGCCGCTGAGCTGAGAGACGTGGGCCCACCCGGTGTGGCTGTTAGAGGAGGTGGGCGTCAGGGCCGCTGAGCTGAGAGACGTGGGCCCGCCCGGTGTGGCTGTTAGAGGAGGTGGGCGTCAGGGCCGCTGAGCTGAGAGACGTGGGCCCGCCCGGTGTGGCTGTTAGAGGAGGTGGGCGTCAGGGCCGCTGAGCTGAGACGTGGGCCCACCCGGTGTGGCTGTTAGAGGAGGTGGGCGTCAGGGCCGCTGAGCTGAGACGTGGGCCCACCCGGTGTGGCTGTTAGAGGAGGTGGGCGTCAGGGCCGCTGAGCTGAGACGTGGGCCCGCCCGGTGTGGCTGTTAGAGGAGGTGGGCGTCAGGGCCGCTGAGCTGAGACGTGGGCCCGCCCGGTGTGGCTGTTAGAGGAGGTGGGCGTCAGGGCCGCTGAGCTGAGACGTGGGCCCGCCCGGTGTGGCTGTTAGAGGACGTGGGCGTCAGGGCCGCTGAGCTGAGAGACGTGGGCCCACCCGGTGCGGCTGTTAGAGGAGGTGGGCGTCAGGGCCGCTGAGCTGAGAGACGTGGGCCCGCCCGGTGTGGCTGTTAGAGGAGGTGGGCGTCAGGGCCGCTGAGCTGAGAGACGTGGGCCCACCCGGTGTGGCTGTTAGAGGAGGTGGGCGTCAGGGCCGCTGAGCTGAGAGACGTGGGCCCACCCGGTGTGGCTGTTAGAGGAGGTGGGCGTCAGGGCCGCTGAGCTGAGAGACGTGGGCCCGCCCGGTGTGGCTGTTAGAGGAGGTGGGCGTCAGGGCCGCTGAGCTGAGAGACGTGGGCCCGCCCGGTGTGGCTGTTAGAGGAGGTGGGCGTCAGGGCCGCTGAGCTGAGAGACGTGGGCCCGCCCGGTGTGGCTGTTAGAGGAGGTGGGCGTCAGGGCCGCTGAGCTGAGACGTGGGCCCACCCGGTGTGGCTGTTAGAGGAGGTGGGCGTCAGGGCCGCTGAGCTGAGAGACGTGGGCCCACCCGGTGTGGCTGTTAGAGGAGGTGGGCGTCAGGGCCGCTGAGCTGAGAGACGTGGGCCCACCCGGTGCGGCTGTTAGGGCCGCTGAGGAGAGTGGGCGTCAGGGAGGTGGGCCGCTGAGCTGAGAGACGTGGGCCCACCCGGTGCGGCTGTTAGAGGAGGTGGGCGTCAGGGCCGCTGAGCTGAGAGACGTGGGCCCGCCCGGTGCGGCTGTTAGAGGAGGTGGGCGTCAGGGCCGCTGAGCTGAGAGACGTGGGCCCGCCCGGTGTGGCTGTTAGAGGAGGTGGGCGTCAGGGCCGCTGAGCTGAGAGACGTGGGCCCGCCCGGTGTGGCTGTTAGAGGAGGTGGGCGTCAGGGCCGCTGAGCTGAGACGTGGGCCCGCCCGGTGTGGCTGTTAGAGGAGGTGGGCGTCAGGGCCGCTGAGCTGAGACGTGGGCCCGCCCGGTGTGGCTGTTAGAGGAGGTGGGCGTCAGGGCCGCTGAGCTGAGACGTGGGCCCGCCCGGTGTGGCTGTTAGAGGACGTGGGCGTCAGGGCCGCTGAGCTGAGAGACGTGGGCCCGCCCGGTGTGGCTGTTAGAGGAGGTGGGCGTCAGGGCCGCTGAGCTGAGAGACGTGGGCCCGCCCGGTGCGGCTGTTAGAGGAGGTGGGCGTCAGGGCCGCTGAGCTGAGAGACGTGGGCCCGCCCGGTGCGGCTGTTAGAGGAGGTGGGCGTCAGGGCCGCTGAGCTGAGAGACGTGGGCCCGCCCGGTGTGGCTGTTAGAGGAGGTGGGCGTCAGGGCCGCTGAGCTGAGGCGGCCGGCGGGAAGGAGCAGGGGTGCGACGAGGCTACCGCTGCGAGCCTGCCCTTCCTAAGGCCCTTTACCAAAGTGGCTGGAACCTGAAGTGTTTCTGAGTTTGGATTCTCAGACTTGGGAATAATTGAGGATGGGACCAAAACTCATTTGCATTTTATAAACACCTTAGCAATGTGGCCTGAGGGTCGTTTTATACACTATTTTTACACTGCAATATACTGAGGCCAAACACAGGAGGTCAGGTGTGGGATTTTCCCACTCGTGGTATCATGTCGGTGCTCAGAGTTTGGATTTTGGAGCTTGTCAGATTCTGGATTTGGGATTAAGGATGCTCGGCCTGTACAGTCGTCCAGGAGAGAAGGCTAGAGTCTGGGGTGGGGAGATGTCCGGATGCCACATCTGGGAGCCACTGGCCTTGGAATGGTACTAAAGACAACGCCACCGAGGAGGTCACCAGTGAGAGGGAGGCCAGAGCACCCCAAAGGCTGAGGGTTGGGGGAGCCTGCCCTGGAGGTGCAGGTGGGGGCAGGGGCAAGAGACAGTCTGCAAGAGAGACAGAAAGAGGCACCAGTGCAGTTCTGATGTAATCCCCAAAGACACCACCGAATACCATAATCGCTAAGGTTAAAATCCAAAACCTCCAAATCCCAGTCTAAATTCTCTAACACCTAAAATCCTAAAAATCACAATTCTGAAAGAACAAAATTCTGGTGTTGAAATTTTGAAAGCTCAAATCCCAGAGCTTTAGAGAGACTACATTTTTTAGGCATTTTTTTCAAATCTGACTCTGCGGAAGTATACTGGCTTCGTGAGTAAGCCCTGCGCGTGTGCGTAAAAACGCCGAAGCTTGCTCGGCCAGCGAGACGTCCTTCCTGCGTGTCTGCATGTGTGAGGCATAAAGCGTGAGGTCTCGGCTCTCTGGCAGCTGCAGGGGGCGCCTTGTGGTTTTCATTCCCTGTCTGAAGACTCCCGTCGTCGGTCGTGGTGTTTCAGGGTCCCCGATTACAACGCGGACACAGTCACCAACCACATAGCAGGCATAAATGGCCCTGTCTCTTCCAGGGTCTGGTCTGTAAGGGAAGAGGCATGTGAAGTCCGGCCCTCCTGGCGGAGGACAGCCTTCGTGGGTTGGCTCGGCTCGGGGCGGGGTCCGTTCTGTGAAGGTGGAGGGGGCGCAGCGCAGGAGCTCACGGGAGGAACTGGCCAGGCCGTGGTCTCCCTGAGCAGAGGGGCTGGCTACGGACGAGACTGACGCCGGCGTGCACCGGTCAAGAAGTAAGTGCAGTGTGGGCAGAGGAGAGGGCCACGCAGGCTGGGCTGAGAACACAGCTCTGTCACCATGGCACCAGGCAGTGTGCAAGACACCGGGAGACCCCACGGGATTGTCAGGACACACCCTTACCTCAAATGCCTCTGGATGTGACCCTGGGCCCTGCCTGGGCTTGCGGTCCCAGCAACGTGTCGCCAGAGGGGAGGCACACTTGCGGAAAACAAGGCGACAGAAAATCAGCCCCGTGAGGCCTGTCGTCTGGCAAAGCTGGGTGAGCTCGGGTATTCTGCACTCCCGTGAGTCAGAGTTGTCAGCCTCTCTGCCATCAAAACCTAGCCAAAATCAGCGCAATGTCCCACACGACACGGAAACGGCCATGTCAAAGGCCGCTCTGTAACGCCGTCTAGCCACGCGAGAAGGCCGCGGCTCCCTGCAGGGCCTTACTCTGGGGCAAGTTCAGTCAGCTCTTTCTTTCATTGTGCAACTTGAATTTATTTCAGTTCTACAGGAAGTGGCCGTTTGATTTTGCATGGGAAGTGTTGTCAGAAGAGGTCATGCCCAGAATGTGATTTGAGTTCTAGTCTGTCAAGGAGCTGTGCAGCCCCCGAATGTCCTCCCACGCCAGGGCGGACGTGCACCCTGTCGGGCTCTCAGGAAAGGCAGGACACATTTTTGCACAGAAAAACAGAAAAAATATGTCGTGACTTTCCCGACAGCCCAATACGTATGTTTTAAATGGAGGCCACCCTGTTGCTCTCTGAAACCAGCGCCCCTCTTGCGGTCGGGGGAAAGGGCCCTGCCTCATCCGGTGGCTTGAGGTGTGTGTGAGCCAGGCCAGCCTGACCCCGGTGGCTGCAGAAGCACAGAACCGGCCCCCCGTGCCCTACTCCCCTCCAGCAGTCAACCCGGGGGACACATGCAGAAAGTGAGTCTGGTCAGCGGTCCTCCATGAGGTCTGAACACGGGGAGAGAACCCCGTTCACCTCCTGGGTCAGTAAGCCGGCGGCGGAAGGCCAGGGTGCTCACGTGAGCCGGTCTGGGGAGGGGGCCTATGCCGGAGAGGGCCACGTGGAGAGAGCCACGTGGACTCCCATGTAGTCGACCACGGTTCAAGCCCCAGACCCGGTGGCTTAAACTCACGCCGGGCGTGGGTGCATGCGTGCCCAAGATCCCGAGAGGAGAATGGAGGAGAAGGGATTGCGGCATGGCCATCCCCTCTGGGGGGTGATTTCTCACTTTCTGTCTCTCCGTCTTTCTGGCGAGCACACGCACCCTATAACAAAAACCTCTCCAAATATTTTTTTTTAAAAATAGGGCAATTGGCCATCAATTAGAGGACCCTAACAGCTGGGTGTGATCTCACATGAAGGAGACACCTTAACAGAGAGGTCAGGGAGAGACAGCCAGAGAGTCCTGCTAAAACCCCATGGCTCAGGGCGACTGCGCACATCCCCGTGGCTATGCCCCAGAGGACCAACACGGGGGACTCCCCACTGAGGAGGGAGCGGACTTCTCTGCCATAGGCTAGCCACGCTAAGACACAAGCAGGCCGACTGTGAAAGGGAGCCCTGGGGCGGGGGGGGGGGGAGCATCTACAGTTGCTATAATCTAACCTAAAAGGCCCAATTTTAAACAGCAAAAATGAGTCCTGCAAAGAGAGAGGAATGTGTGACCCATACACAAGGGGGAAAAGCAGGCAACAGAACCTGCCTCTGAGAAGGTCCAGAAGTCAGATTTAGTAAAGATTTCAAAGCAGCCATTTTAAATGTGTTCACAAAACTAAAGGAAACCATACTTAAGTGAGTAAAGGAGTGGTCATGACAATGTGTCATCAAATAAAAAAAATCAATAAAGAGAAAGAAATGATAGAAAAGAGCCGAATGGCGATTCTGGAGTTGAAAAGAACCATAACTGAGAGGCACCACAATAGATTCAAACTGGCAGAAAGAAAAGCATCTGGAAAACAGATCAATAGATATTATGTAATTTGAAGGACATAGAGCAAAAAAAGAATGAACAGAGCCATAGAGAAATGTGAGAAACCACTAAGGACATGCGGAATGAGAGGATCATAATGAGGAGAGTGAGAAAAAAAGAAAAGAAACAGGAAAAAATAGAAGAGTCGGTGGCTAGGGGTAGGTGGTCGTCGAGTGTACTGCAGTTGGCCCACGTGGGAAAGGCCCTGTGTTCACGTCCCAGGACCTTCCTAAGGACCTCAGGTGTACACACATGAGCTCACGGTCCAGGCCGGCTGAGAGTGGGAAGACTGCAGTGTGAAGACCCTATTGGCGGTGCTCATCTCTCTGTTTCTCTCTCTCCCTCTCTCACAGAAGAAAACACTAAACTGTAAAAATAAAAATGCAGTGGCTAAAACCTTCCAAAATTTTTTGAAAACTTAATCTATGTAGCCAAGAAACTCAACAAACTTCAATTAGGATAAATACAAAGAGACTGACACCCAGAGATCATAGAAAAAATATTCAAAATCAAAGACAAAGATAATATTTTGAAAAGAACAAGAAAAAAAATGAATTGACAAAGGAAACACCAATAGGATTGACAACTGACTTCTCATAGATAGGAAGCAATGGAATCGGAAGGCAGTAGGATGGTGTTCAAGGTAGAGACGCTGGCAACCAAGAATTCTATATCCAGCAAAACTATTTTTCAAAATTTAGGTACAATATAAACAATTCCAGATAAACAAAAACAGAGAAAATATGACATGAGCAGACCCATTTTATGAGACATACTGAAGGAATTCAGTCTAAAGGCAAGTGACTCCAGATGGCAATTCAAATTCAGACACAAAACATGAAGAGCACCAGTGAAGTTACGTATACAATTATAAAAGACATTGTAAATGCATTTTCCTTCTCCTTTCTTCCCTAACTTAAGAAGCAATGGTACAGGGGCCCACAGGTGGCATGGTAGTTAAGGTACCGGACTCCCACGTGGCTGACTGCGGTTTGAGTGCTGGACCAGGCAGCTGGAAAATAACACCAGGCGTGTGTGCGTGGACGCCCAAGATTCCGAGAGGAGGAGGGACTATGGCATGAGGAGAGACTCCAGGGCGGGGCGGGGGGGGGGGGTGATTTCTCACTTTCCCTCTCTCTGTCTCTCTCAGGCAAGTTCATGCACCCTATGGCAAAAAACCAAAATAACAATAACCAATAGTACAAAATAATATGTACATAATTATATTATTGAGCTTACATAATCTGGAAATGTAATATATTTGTCAAAAAGGGAGCAGATGGAAACAAAGCTATACTGCAGTAAGAAAATGACTTGAATCTGCGGAATAAAATAGAACCAGAAATGGCAAATAAAAAGGTCAATATAATAAACTATATGTATTACTTAAATATATACGTGTGTGTGTGTGTGTGTGTGTGTGTGTGTGTATTCTCCTTGCCTTTCTCAACTTCTTTAAACATATAACTATTTAAAGTAATAATTATAGCAATGTATTTTTGGACTTATATAGCATATATAGATCTATGGTAGGCAGATTTGTGGCCCTCCAAAGATATCTATGCCCTAAACCCCAGAACCTATGAATATATCAGGATCAGATGACTTTAAGACAATGAACTTACCCTGGATTATCCAAGACCCATGTAATCACAAAAGACCATGAAGGTGGAAGAGGGAGGGAGGAGAGAGGACTGGAAGGGTGGCAGCACTGGCAACTCCACGCTGATGTCGACAGCCTAAAACATGGAGGATAGGCCATGAGCCACCTGGTAGGCGACCTCCAGGAACGGAAAGTACAGGAAACGAGCCTCCTTAGAGCATCCAGAAGGAACACAGCCTGCCGACACCTTGGTTTTAGCTCAGGAAGGTCCATTTCAGACTTCGGACCTCCAAACTGTAAAGTAATCAAGTTGTAGGGGCAGCAGGTGGCGTGGTGGATAAGGTGCTAGATTCCCACATGGCAAACTACAATCTGAGTACCAGACACTGAGGCTTGGCAATCCAGCAGGCGTGGGTGCATGCATGCCCCAAGTCCTGAGAGGAGAAGGAAGGGACTGCAATGTGGCCAACCCCTCAGGGGTGACTTCCAACTTTCCCTTTCTCTCTCAATCTCTGTTTCTGTCCAGCGAGTGCACAACCCTGTGGCAAAAAACTACTACTACTACTACTACTACTACTACTACTAAATTGTATTATTTAAACTACTAAATGCGTGATAGCTTATAGCAGAAATTGAAAGACAATATAACATCAAGCCAGCAGGTGGTATGATGATTAGGGCACTGGACTCCCACATGGCCAAACACGGTTTGGGTTCTGGACCTGGAGGCTTGAGTATCGTGCTGGTTGAATGTGCATGTGTGCCCAAAATCCCAGGAGAATGGAGAAGAGGGGCCTGTGATGTGGACATCCCCCTGGGGGTAGATTTCTCACTTTCCCTCTCACTGTCTTTCTCTCTCTGTCTCTCTCCAGCAAGTACACACGCCCTATGGCAAAAACCTTAAAAAGAAAGAAAGAAAATAATAATAATAATAATACAAGATCTGTATCAATAATAGTGCAAAGGAGTGTGTGTGTGTAGAAACAGCACTGTGTAAGAGTAACATTGCTCTATCTCCCTGGAATTAAGCTCATGTAAATCTGATGTGGGTTCTGCAAACGTAAGATACACATGGTAAAGAAGAGAACATCACCAAATGACAGAGTAAGGAACTCCAAAACTGCTTCTTTAGAAAAACAACAAACCAAATTTATTTCTTATTATTTTTAGAGGTTTGTTTTTGGCTATAGAGTGTATATGCTCTCTGGAAAGACAGAGATAGCCAGAAAGCGAGAAATCATGCTCCCAGTGTGGATGGCCATGCCACAATCCCTTGTCCTCCATTCTCCTCTGGGGATTTTGGGCACACATGCATGTACACATGCTCATCATGACTTTCAAGTCACCAGGTCTGGGGTCTCGAGCTGCAGTTGACCATGTCAGAGTCCAGCGACACAACAATTACACCATCTGCTGGTCTCCAGAGTCAACTTTTTTAAAACTCCAGAATTTAACCAGAAACTTACAACAACTAGGGAGTGCTTAATGAAGAAAGAAACTGCTCAATTTCAGTAAGAGGGTACTGTGGTATTTTAATTTATCTGCTTAGAATACCTGACTTGGACCAGCAGTTGGCGTAATGGCTATGTCGCTGGACTCCCACGTAGTCGACCATGGTTCGAGTCCCAGACCTGATGACTTAAACTCACACCAGGCGCGTGTGCATGTATGCCTAAGATCCCGAGTGGAGAATGGAGGAGAAGGGATTGCAGAGTGGCCATACCCCCTGGGGGTGATTTCTCGCTTTCTGTCTCTCTGTCTCTTTCTGGTGAGTACAAGTGCCCTATAGCAAAAACAAAACAAAACAAAAACTCTAAAAAAAAAGAATACCTGACCCCCCAGCTCAGCAGTACCCAGAGGGTGGCAGCCTGCAATCCTGCTGCAGGTGCGAGTACCAGACGGAGCAATGTTAACCTTATTCCCAAAGAAACGTGGTTGTACCTTAATCTGTCTGGTGGCTTGCCTTTGTCTCCCCTGCCTCAGAGCTCCCCCAAGGCCTGACTGGGTTTCCTAGACGGCGTCCATCAAAAGCACTTAAAGGTAAGTGTATTAGCTGCAGCCACCTGGAGCAAACAGTTTGGCAAGGCATTCAATAAACAAGTCTAAAACCCAGAATGAAGGGGCTGGGGAAGGAGACACTGGGAAGTCAGGTCTTTGGGAAGCTCCCTCGTACAGCAGGACATCTAGGTCACACACAGGCTTAGGACTGGATGCATGCTCAGGAAAGGCCAAGGGTGACCCAGCGCTTTCACCTCTGGGTGCCTTTAAGCTCTGTGCAAGTAGCAAGTGACGTCTAAGACAGAGTTATAAACAGCCTGGCTAAGCACTGAAAGAATATCTCAACACAGAGCCAACCTACAAAGATTAGGAGAGCATTGTTTTCTTTATTCTCTTGGCCTTAGGCATGTAAGAAAAATCTTCATTGGGATCGGGCAGTTGGCATAATGGCTATGTCGCTGGAATCCCATGTAGCCGCGAATCGAGTCCTGGACCCGGTGGCTTAAACTCACGCCAGGGTGCGTGTGCGTGCGTGCCCAAGATCCCGAGAGGAGAAAGGAGGAGAAGGGATTGCGGCATGGCCATCCCTGCTGGAGGGTGAGTTCTTGCTTTCTGTCTCTCTGTCTCTCTCTGTCTTTCTGGCGAGCACACGTGCCCTATAGCAAAAAACCTCTAAAAAAAAAAAAAAAAAAAAAGGAAAAAAACCTTCATCAAGTCACTAACTGACCACTAAGTAAACAGAACAAAGCCTTCAGTGACCATGCATGTGGACTTTGTAAAAATAGTTTAGAGAAGTCACTAATAAACAAGCAACAACAACCCACAACAAACAGCAGCAAAACCTGGGGAGTGGGAATAATCTTATTTCCAGGGCCTCTGCATTATAATATCCAAAACATGCAATTTCCAACAATAACAAAATATGAGGCTTGCAAAAACATTAGAAAGTATACCCCATTCACATGAAAAATAAATGAATTAAGGGGAGCTGTGCCTGCAGAAACTGACTTACTAGACAAAGACTTTAATTCAACTTTCTTAACTATGTTCAATACCTAAAGCAAACCATGGACAAAGAACTGAAGCGAAACAGAAGTATGGCTCACCAAATACAGAATATCAATAAGAGACAGAAATCATTTAAAGGAACCAAAATAATTTTGAAGCCGAGAAGCATAACTGAAACAGAAAAGTCACAGCCAGGTCCAGTATTTGAGGAACAGTCGGAATAAAGAATTAGCAAATGTAGATGATCAGAACTTCCTCAGTTTGAGGAGTGGAAGAGAAAAAGAGAATGAAGAAAAGTAAAAGGCGAAGAGCCGTGAGTGACGCCGTCCAGTGCACCAACATACACACACAGAGATCCCAGAAAGACAGGAGAGAGAGAGGCAGGAAGGATACTTGCGGAAATAACAGCCCAAAACTTCTCTAACTTTGATAAAAGGTACGAATCTACACATCTGAAGGCTCCATGACTCCACATTTGACCAACTTGACAAGATGCACACCAAAACACAACTGCAGCCGAGTCACCAAAGGACAAAGAGAGGGTCTTGAAAGCAGTAAGAGAGCAGCAACTTGATACCCACAGCCGGCGTCCGCGTCCTCGTCCTCGGTAAGACTAAGGCTTGTCTGTCAGGAACTATGGAGGCCAGAAGAAGCAAGAGGACATGTTAGAACTGCTGAAAGAAAGATACACTCGGCCAAGAATTCTACACCCTTCCAAAGTAAAGAAAAAATTAAGATATTTTCAGACAACCGAGACCAGAGGGAATTTGTTGTCTAGTTAACCTATCCTCCAAGAAATGTTAAAAAGAAGTTCTTCAGGTTGAAACAAAAGAATCCTAAGTAATAACTCAGTCGTGTTTTTAACCTGCCCTTTTCTAATAATTTAGTAAACGAATGCATAAAGTGCTAACTCTGTCCCCGCCAACATGCAGGCGTGTATACAGACGCAATCGGAAGGGCAGGGAACATGGAGCTTACAAGAGAAGAGATTCGCATACTCTGTTGAAATGAACTTGGTATTAATTCAATCCTAGTGTTATATGTTTAAGATAATGGTTGTAATCCCCAGGATAACATGAAGAAAATAACTTTAAAAATTTATATACAGAAAAAGAAATAATAAATTAAACTAGTACACTCAAAAAATCAATTAAACACAAAAGAAGGCAGTATTTGAGGCATAAAAACAATACAGCATGTATAAAACAAATAAAAAATGGCAAAATTCAGTTCTTTCTTATTAGTTATTACCTTAAATGTAGTTGGATTAAATGCTCTCATAGGCAGAGATCAGTAAACTGGATTTTTTTTAAGTACTAAAATGGCATGATCTAACTATGAGCTGTCTACAAGAGACCACATTTAGATCCAGATACACGAACAGGTGGAAAGCGAAAGGATAGAGGGAAAGTTCCATACAAATATTAGGCCATCGGGAAAGTCAAGCCGCATTTTTCTGTTTTTTATGCAAAAATATGTCATGACTTTCCCGAGACTGAAGAGTAACCAGAAGAGATTTGGATGGTCACATAATATCAGAGAAAATAGGCTTTAATGAAAACAAAACAAACTAACGCAACAACAAAATTACAGCAAAGAAGAGCATTATATTGGGTTGTCAGAAAAGTCATGGCATAGTTCTATGGTTTTCTATGCAAAAATGCATCACGACTTTTCTGATGACCCAGTATATTAATGAACGGTCCGGGGGCCAGCAGGTAGCGTGGTGTTTGTAATGCTGGACTCCTGCATGGCCGATTGCGGTTCAAGTCTTGGACCTGGTGGCTTACTTTCTCACTTTCCCTTTCTCTCTCTCTGGTCAAATTAAAACAAAAACAAATAATAATAACAAATAAAATTAAATAAATTTTTAAAAAGGTCCAATCCATGAAAAAAAATATAAGAATTATAAACCTATATGTGCCTAACAACAGAGTCCCAAAATACTGGATGGTCAGAAAAATCGTGATGTATTTTTCTATGCAAAAATGTGTCATGAGCTATGTAACAAACAGAATCTTGCATTTTAAGACAAATACTCTATTACTTCTATTAAACATACAATTATTATTTCTATAGGCAAACTTTTGCTTATAACTATAATTTCATTTCACATTAACGAAACAGTGAAGACGACTTTGTGAAGTTCTAGTTACAATAATAAATAAAATAATTTATACAAGTAAAACAAAAAGCATCATGACTTTCTGATGACCCAATATATGAAGCAAAAATAGACAAAATTTAAGACAGAAGTAAACAGTTCTATAGTAATAGATATTTCAATACCCCCTTTTTAATAGTGGAAAGGACCACCAGCCAGAAGATCAGTAAGGAAATGGAGCACCAAAACAAAACAGAACAAAAAGCCCAACTACCTGCCCACTAGAAGGAACAGAAGTGTATAGAATACCCTGTCTCATGCATCATGTATCACTCTCCAGGACGGGCCATATGATAGGTCACAAAACAAGTCTCAGTAAACTTGAAAATACTGAACTCATACAAAGTGTCTTCTCCAACCATAATAGAATAAAAACAGAAATCAATAATAGGAGAAAAAATAAACGCAAAAAACATGTGGAAATCTAACAATATACTCTGAAACAACCATGGTGTCAGAGAAAATAATTACAAGATAAATTAGAACATGTTTTGTGACAGACACAGAAAAAATGAAAACACAATCTCCTCAAAATTTATGGGATGTGCAAAAGCCGTGCTCAGAGGAAAATGTAAAGCTATAAATGACTACATTAAAAATTAATAAAGATCTGAAATCAATAACTTTACACCTTAAGGAACTAGAAGAGAAAGGAAACTAAATCTAAAGCTAACGGAAGAAAGGAAATAATAAAAATTAGAGATAAACAAAATTGAGAATAGAAAAACAGAAAGAATCAACAAAACCAAAATGTGCCTCTTTTCTTTGAAGAGATCAACAAAACAGACAATCATTTATCTAGACTGGCCAAGACAAAAATCGGAGACAAAAGCAGGGACATTACTACCCACTTTCTAGACAGGGCTGAGACGCAGGACAGAAGTGACCCGGACAAGTCCAGAGAGCCGGCGACACCAGGGGAGGGCAAAGACCTCATCTTGGCCTGCGAAGGCACTGCCCGTGCACGTGCTCAGTCGCCTCTCACGGGAGCTCAGCAAACCCTGCCCACAGCACGGCGGGGACAGCCGGGGCTGCAGGATCAGGCACGTGAGAAGGACGTCCACGGTGCAGACCTCGGGCTGCGAAAGCCTCCACAGCCAGCCGGAGTTTGCACTCACCGCCCCAGGAAACCTCACTAACTGTGTTTCTTCCCAAGGGGAGATGCACTTCAGCATGAACCCCATGGAGACGTGACTCTCCTGCCAAAAGAAGCAGGGCTCAGACTCCCTTCACCGCCTCCCCAATTTCTAGAGAAAACAAGCAGGCCAGGGCCTGCGAACATCCAGTCCTCAGACAGAGACCGAGCCCCCGCAGGACCCGGGCAGAGGCCGGGCCCTGCCATAAGCAAGGCGTGCCTGGCCAGCTGGGCGTCCCGGGTTCTGTGCATGGTCACCAGCCCTGACCCCTGAGGGGAGGGGACAGGACCACTCTGGGGACAGGAGGACCCTTCGGCAGTTTCTCAGAAGGTTAAACACTGAGTTAGCATGTGACCCATTGTCCTCTTCGGGACAGACCCGAGAACAACGGAAAGGTACATCCACAGAAAACCGTGTTCACAGACACTCCCACAGGAGCCAGCCAGAGAGAAGTCAGCCCAGGGCCGCTCCAGAGTCCCAGGGGCAGGGCCTGGGGGTGCAGGCCACCCCCAGGTGCACGGTCTCCTGAGTCACCTCTAGTGTCCCCAGTGAACAGCCCCTCCCAGGGCCGTTAAGAGGTGGTGTCTGGAAAGAGGTACACAGATCAAACCCAGTCACAGACATACTTTTTACATTCAGAAATTTCTTGCAGAATTACATATTTCTGACTTCTTTTGAAAAAAAAAAAAAAGATCCAGCAACAGTGGCCCCATGTCGCCAGAACTGAAAGGTTTCCTGTTTCACCGATTTTGATCTTATTTTGTATTGTCTTTTTTTCCTCAATTTCCTTTGGATTAATTTTGCTTCCCCCCCCCCCCCCCCCAACTTCTTGCACTGGAAATTTCTCTCTTTAATTTATAGACTTTTTCTTTTCTAATATAAATTTCCACCCAAGTTTGGATATTCAGTGCTTTAACTATTATCCAGTTGTATTTGGAAAATTCCATTATTATCTCTTCTTTGATTTATGAATTATTTTTTAAAACTTTTTAATTTCCAAATAATGGGAATTTTTATGAGGAGGTTACTCATTTCTAGCTTGCAGGCCTAACAGTCAGGGAACAAGGCCTGCTGACGCTGGTCCTTCAATTTCCGCGAGACCTCACTTAATTGGGTGATTCCGCTGGGCGGAGCAGGTGTGCTTGGGAAAAGTGAGTAACCTCTGCTTGTCATATACGAAATTTGTCTGTGTCCATTAAATCAAGCTTGTTAAGTGTGTTATTCAGAACTTCCTTATCTTTGCTGATTTTTTGGTCTATTTAATCCAAATCTAATTGGAAGAAATGGCTGAAATCTTCCAAAACTGGTAATAGATTTGTCGATTTCTCCACTTCTAATAAAGCTTACATCAAATCTGTGGAGGTATTTCACGAAGGGAACGTGCCTCAGAGCCGCGACTCGTCGTGGGTAAATGACCGTCTCACTAGGCCGCGACCCGTCCTCCCGTGCCCTCTCCTGTCTTGGCGGCTACCAGGCCTGGGCTGATGTAACCGGGCCTGCTCCGGCTGTCTGGCGTTTCTGTTCCCAGGCTTTGCTTTCAATCTTCTCCCGCATTTGCATTTTAGTGGTATCTCTGGAGATCGCAGAGTCGGATTTGGGGTTCGAGTTTTGTCTGATTTATCTAGCGCAGGTTGAATGGCCCTTATCTGGCATGCTTGGGAGCAGAAAGGGTTTGGGTTTCAGACGTTTCCAGCTGTTGGAATGCTTGCCTGTGCATAATGAGCTGTCTCGGGGAAGGGGCCCAGTCTAAACACAAAATCCATTCACGTCTCACGAATCCCTTACACACACAGCCCGAAGGCAGTGTTTTTAGACAGGGTCTCACTGTGTCGCAACACGCCTGTCAGCGTCCAGCGAGGACAGCAGGTACACACCACGGGGCCCAACTCCACACACGGGATCTCCCTGCACCGGCCAGGCCAGCCTCGAGGTCTCTGTCCTGCCTCAGCTCCCACACTGCAGGGATTACAGACGCAGGCCACACCCCAGCCTTCAGGTTGGACCGCGGCTCAAACCCAGGCCTCCCAGGCGGTCCCAGCGGCAGAGCAGGGTCCCAGTGCGCACGGCTGTCCAGGCCTGCTGACAACGGCACAGCACACTTCTGTACTGCGGTGTTTTGGCTGCAACCCATCATGTGAAGGCAGGGATGGGACTGTCCATTCGTGTCATCATGTCCACACTCAACAAGTTCCAGATTTGGGAGCATCTCAGACTTCAGATTTCCAGATTAGGGCTGCTCCAGAGTGACAACTGCAGTCTTTGAGTCGGGGACTTAACCCATGCACATTTACTCTGAGTCTTGATAAACTGTACTCATTCGTCCTTCCTTGTTCTATTATTTCAATTTGTGGTTTTTGTTTCCTTTTTCTTTCCTACTTATCTGATTAAAAAGATGACATCCTGGGACCAGCAGATGGCATAATAGTTACATCGCTGGGCTCCCACGTACTTGACCATGGTTCGAGTCCTGGACCTGGTGGCTTAAAACTCACACCAGGATTGTGTGCATGCCCAGAGTCCTGAGAGGAGAATGGAAGAGAAGGGACTGCAGCACGGCCATTCCCCCCAGAGGGTGATTTCTCTCTCTCTCTCTCTCTCTCTCTCTCTCTCTCCCCAGTGAGTACATGCACCCTATAGCAAAAATCTCTCTAAAAACTGGCATCCTTTTTCCGTGGTGTGTCCTCTCGTAGCTGTGCTGGCTGCTCCATGTGACCTGGGAACATGTACACGCACGAAAGCACGTGTTCAGACCAGCTCCAGGTCTGAGTATCGGCCCCCTTCGGTCTCTGCAGAGGTCCCACGTGGGTGGTTGTCCCCTTTGGGGAGGGGCTGGGAGTGAGGTTTGCTGCGTGTCACGTGGACTCCCGACTCCCAGGACAGGGCTGCTCTAGGGGTGATGGCCGCCCTGCCAGCACGCCGCCGTCGGGCTATGACTGCACTTCAGGGCCAACACTGAGCTCACTTCTGGGCTGAGAGGAGGCCACCCCTTGGGTCGAGGCATGTGCTGATTTTTTATTTTATTTGCTATAGGGTGTGTGTCCTTGCCAGAGAGCACCAGAGGGAAGACTGAGCAATCTCCCGGGGGTAGCCGTGCTGCAACCCCTTCTCCGCCTTTCTCCTCTCAGGCTTTCTGGGCTTGCACACACACACACACACACACACACACACACGGTGTGTTCTTCGAGCCACTGGGCCGGGACTCAAACCTTGCAATCAGCCGAGTGGGATTTGGACGCCATAACCTCCACGCCACCTGCTGACCCCTGAGGTCCCCTCTACCCATAATCCCCGTGTCCGCTCCTGGGTCAGACCCGAGCTCCGTGAGCACACACTGCCGGCTACCCCAGGAAGACGTGCAAGACAAGCCCCGCTAGACACGAGGAGCCCAGTGCACCTGGCCCGGCCCCTCTGGACGTCCGGGACGGAGCAGGTGCGTGTGCAAGCACCCGCCCTGACCCGCGCACCAGCGCCAGCTCTCTGCCCCGCACTTTGCAGCTCTGTCGGAGTGGCAGTGCTGGGATCGCTCGGAGGTAGTAGCGTCTACGTTCATGTCACCGCATATCTGATGCTCCAGCAAAAGGTGCCGCGGGACACTTCCCGCAGAGCCCTCGTGGGGCCTAGGAAGCACACGTGACAGGCCTCGAACTAAATGTCGCTGAGTAAAGGCTTCATCCCTATCTCAGAAGGGACTGGAACCGATGGAGAAGTGACCGTGGTCACAAGCAGGGGGACAGAGTGGGCGGCTGGCCACTGCGCTGCCCAGGAGCCTGAGGTGGAGCTCCATGGGGGGCAGCAGGGGTGCGGCTCTGGAAGATGCAGTGCAGAGGTGCCGGGGCAGGCAGGGGCGCACAGACCCATGCGGAGCGAGATGGAGCCGGCATGGTGCGGAGGGAGGTGGGGAGCCAGTCAGCACAGCCGGGGTGAGCCTGGGCCTGCAGGAGGGTGCAGAGGGCAACGGTGAAGTCGCGTGTCATACACTGCACTGGTGGGGAGTCCGGAACAGGCCAGGCACAAGGCAACAAGTAGGTCGGGGTGCAGAAGCTGGGGACAGGGCGGGCGGCCGCATGGGGGGTCTGGGGCTCCTACTCGGGCGAGGGGGTGTGGAAGGTTCTGGAACCGAATAGTGATAGTGGGCACACTAGTACCACTGAATTACACGGGTTTTGTTTGTTTGTTTCTTTTTTTGAGAAGTTTTTGCTATAGGGCACGCGAGCTCTCCAGATAGACAGAGAGAGAGAGACAGAAAGCGAGAAATCACCCCCCAGGGGGATGGCCACAACGCAATCCCTTTTCCTCCATTCTCATCTCGGGATCTTGGGCACACATGCACACGTGTCCGGCGTGAGTCTAAGCCACTGGGTCCAGGACTTGAACCGCGGTAGGCTACATGGGAGTCCAGCAACGTAGCCATTACGCTAACTACTGGTTCCTGAATTACACGTTTTTAAATGGCTAAAACAGTGCATCTTGTTATATGAGATTATGGTCGACCTAGGTTTAAAGGCCAAAGGTAGCAGCTTGGATACTTAAAGGAGCCAGGGGAGACAGAAAGGCGTGGCCCCAGCGAGGGGTGCGAGTTCAGTCCATAAGGATACCCTCCAAGGCCCAGGCAGGGCCACCCTCCCGTCGCCGACCTCGGCCTGGCCGTCCTCCGACTGTCGGCAGCACGGAGCGTACAGAGAAATAGGCTGGGACTGAAACAGACAGAGGGCAGGGTTATGAGGCCTGGCAGAGCCCCAGCCTCCAGGCCAGGCAGTCAGTAGGGACAGCGGGGAGGGAGCGCATGTCCCCAAACCCAGGGAGCGCCCTTCAGTGTGCCCCAGCAGGGCCACGCAGCGAGCAGCACAGTGTCCAGAGTCCCAGTTGCTCAGGGAGTGCTGGAGACGGTCAGTGTGTGCAAACCCTCCTAGAGAGGATCCCACCTGCTCGTCCGGGAGACGTCGCCTGGGAGGACCCGAGATGGCTCAGCCACAGCCGGGGCCAGCAGTTCTCCTTACTCACTTACCTAGAGGGCTCCGGGCACAGGGCAGGCCTGACCATGGCCCGTCTGCAGCCGGGTCTCTCGGGGATCCCCAGGACCACCTTCTCCAGGGCGCCCATCCTGACAGGCTGGGTGGTCGATGCCCACCCCGACCCAGTCCCAGGCGGCCATGCACTGCTGGGCCCACTTCCTTCGCCAGCCCCGGTCAGGCAGGAGGGCACGCTGGTCTGGCCCAGCCGCCCACCGGAGCCCCACACCCTGCTCCCTGCAGTGGAGCAGCCCGCGGGCAGCTGGAGGCACCGGAAACTGGGAATTCTCGAAGGCACTTTCTCTTCCACATCCGACGGGCTCGGCAGCCATGCGGAATGAAGGACAGCTTAAAGCCTGAGGCTGAGAGCCTGCAAAGCGTGGAGGAGGGGCCGGGCAGGAGACATTGCAAGCAGGCCCTGTCCTGGGGTGCGGACGGAGGCGGGGCTCCTGTCTGACAGGTCCCCACTTAGCGAAGCACCAGCCTGGCCGAGCTCTCCACAGTATGACGGGCCTAATCCTCCCAATGCCCTGCCAGGGAGAACCCACCGTCTCCATCTTTAGATGCAGATACGGGCATGGAGAGGTGGGCGGAGAAGCCAGGGCCTCCACGGGACCCCCACGTCTGCACTTGCAGCCCCACGCCCTGCCTGTGCCTGCACGTGCTGTCGGGGCCTGCGGGTGTGCCCGGCCCTGCCGGCTCCCTGCCCGCCCCGCCAGGACCCAGCGCTCACGGTGGGTCCAGCTCGGGGAGGCTCTCCAAGACAACATGGCCCCTCCCGTGTCCCTGCAGGCATGGGGACGCAGACGTGTATGCTCCATGGTGGGGTGAGAGGTGCACGCCCATGTGTGTGAAAGAGACGGAGAGACAGAGAGACAGAGGGTCAGCGTGTTTCTGACTAGGCCGGGGTAACCTTTGTCCCGGCCTCTGGGGCTCCACTGCAGCCAGGGCAGGGGAGCGCAGTTCCGGGCACTGGGGCACCACGAACAGGGCGCTCGAGCCCTGCCCGAACTCCCGGCGCCAAGAGCCCAGACTGAGCCACTATGGGGACCCAAGGTGGCTTCTGAGGGGCCTCACCTCTGAGCAGGCAGGCCTCAGGGCAAACCCAAGCCCAGTTTTGTCCCTGGGTGTCCCAGGGCGTGGCCAGGACGAAGGGGCACAGCGCCCTGTTCCCAGGGAGGGCAGTGTCTGGACGTGGCTGGAACCCACCGGGAGTGCCCTGTGGTGGCCTGGTGTGAGCACAGGAGACGAGCCCCCATCTGTGCACTCCCCGGGGCCCGGGCTGCTCGGAACCCGCGCCGCCTCCGCTGCTGCCCGCCCGGCCTGGCCGAGCCTCTCCCGCCCTCCCTAATGCTCTGCAGATGGGCTTCCTCGCCAGCCTCCAAGAAAAACACCACGACCGCAGCTTCTCCTCACAGGAACAGAACCGCTGGAAAGGTCTCGCTCGACATTCCCGAAACAAAAATAAAAATTCCTCTGCAGGACGCTTCGGCTGGGAGGCAGCCCGGCCACATCAGGCTTGTCCACCGCCTGAACACCACGGCCGGGGCAAAGCTCCAGCACTGAAGCCACGCGGACCGCCCCACCGGGCTGCCTGGCCCACCCACCACCGTCCAGAGGCCTTCCCGCCGCCAGCCCACCCCGTCCAGCCACTGTCTACACTGCCCGTCTGGCCCCCATCGACGCCTGAGCCCGGGCTCCCATCTCGGGGGGCTTTGATCTTCCCGGACAGTCAGCAGCTCTGCCCTCTGGAACCAGTGCAGGGTGTGGGTCCCACCCCTCTGCCCACAGGGCAGCCGTGACTGCCCACGGTGGGCAGCGGGTTCGGTGACTAGGGCCCTTGTGTCTAGTCTGAGCCCCTGACCCGAGTGCCGCATACCACGCTTTCATTCCCCCCAGCCCCCAAGTCCCACTCCCCACAGCCCCCGGGGCTCATACCCGCGGTTTGGGCATCTCACGGTGGTCTCTGGCCCTCCCTCCTGCTGGGCAGACCCTGGCCAGATGGGCCCGGCCAGGCTTGGTGCTCTCCTGTCTCCCGGCCTGCCAGGTCCACTTGTCCGTGGGCCCAGCCACTGCAGCCCAGCCCAGCCCCGGCCACGTGAACCATCAGACAGCCGAGCACAAAGGGGCTGCGGGAGGCCCCTCCCACAGAGACCCCGCAGCTGGGCAGCCGCCCCCAGCCCCAGCCAGCACAGGGGCCCCTTGTAGCTCTGTGGCTTCCGGCCCCTCCTGCCCACCACCATGGCCACGCTGGCCGGGTCCCGGTGCCTCACAGCTCACAGGCGGCTCCTCTCAGCACCCCGACCCCACCTCCTGCCCTCATCCAGGGAACCCAGACCACGTAACCACAGCGGGCACAGCCCCACGGCGAGACTGAGCCACAAGGCCCACCGGGCTCTGCCCCTCCTGCCAGGTCCCCGAACGAGCCGAGTCCACGCTCGCAGTGGGTGGCAGCCGCGTCAGACCTGGGCTCCAGCACCCTCACCTCGGCAGGACGTCCAAGTTTCCCCAGTCCAGACGTGTTTGGGGGGCCACGGGAGGGGGACTGCAGCAGAGTGGGCCCTGTGGCCGAGCCTGGCCCTGTGCTGGGCCCGGTGTGGATGCCTGGTAACCGTCTTCGCAGTGACTCGAATGGATTCACCTGGGCAAGGGAGTCAGTTTCCATGGGCCCTTTATGTCCGAAGAAGACGGAGCAGGGACCAGGAACAGGAGCCCGAGCATGCTGGGCGGTGACCCTCCTGGTTCAACGTTACCCGCGGGCCAGAGGCCGGGGCTCACGTGTACTGCCCGGATGCCGAATGGGCCCGGCAGCTGTGGGGCGTTTGACGCCAGGTCTGTGGATACAGCATGGGCGGAGCCCCTGCCCCTGCCGCGGCCGGCTTGCAGTGGACGCTCCCGGTGGAAGGCTGACCAGTTCTGTTAGAACACCCCGCCCCTGGGCACGGGCGGAGGGAGCGAGTGTCTCTTGGGCACCGCCCACTTGGGCAGTCCTGCGCCTGGTGTCCTGGCCCTGGGTCTGGGCCACCGCGGCCGAGACGGCAGGGAGGGCGCAGTCACCGGAGAGCGGCGTGAGCAGGACAGGCCGTGTTACTGCCGGGCACCAAGCGAAATGGGAATGCAGGCACCCTAGCTCAGAGAGGGACTCAGAGCCCAGTCGGGACAGCAGTGCACTGACACAGGTGCGGGACCTCTGGGCGGGGAGCCGGGCTGTCCTAATGCCTGTGAAGCCAGCCGGGTCAGGACGAGAGGGACCATGAAAACCCAGGCTTCTGCGTCCAGGGCACCTGTGGCCCAGGGACATCCCCCGCCCCCAGGGGAGACTGGCCCGGGGTGCAGAGCCGTGAGGTCGCAGCAGGGGGCCAGCCGCGGTGGGAAGCATGGACGTCTACAGCACACCGCCGCTCCAGCAGCGAGGACCTGAGCCCGGCCGCCCGGCAGCTGCGCTCACCCTGGCTCCCACGGGTATTTAAGCGCCGGCCCCGTGCCAGAGCTCCACACAGCGCTGGGGTTCCTCTGCTCGCCGGGCTCTCCCCGCGGCTCATGTGCCAAGTGACCCGAGGGCACGCCCTCACCCCCCTCCGCGCTGGGCCTCGTTGCCGCATCGGCGAGGTGAGACTCCAGCCTTGGCGCTCTCCAGGCCCCGTGTCCCAGGGACGGGTGCGGTCTGAGACACCCAGGTCTCACCTGCCCAGACGCTGGGGCGGGTAGCAGGTGCTGTGCGGGGAATCAGCAGCCCTCGGGGGTGCTGGGCCTGCCCTTCCTGCACCACGTGGGGTCAGACAGCCCGGCTCCTGCCGCGCCTGCACGCCAGCTCCGTCTCCTCCGTGAAGTGGGCACTGGGACAGCCCCAGCCTGTGGGTGCCACAGGGACCCCGCAAGACGAGATGCCCGCAGCATGCCAGCGACTGGGGCTTCGGCCCGCGCTGCACGTCCCTCCTTGTCACTCTTGCTCTTGGGTGGCTGACCACAGTGTAGGGTCTCGGTCTCCTTGCCTGCCTCCAGGGCTGCTGTGCAGATTAGACGGTGCCAGTGCGTGGTGCCCCCCGCCCCGTGCTTGCCCCCGGACCTCCGCTCAGTGCCCTGAGAGCAGGAGGGCCGTTCGCAGGCGCGGCTGCGGGAAGTGGGCTGTGGCGCACCTGCGGGAAGTGGGCTGTGGCGCGGCTGCGGGAAGTGGGCTGTGGCGCGGCTGCGGGAAGTGGGCTGTGGCGCGGCTGCGGGAAGTGGGCTGAGGCGCACCTGCGGGAAGTGGGCTGTGGCGCGGCTGCGGGAAGTGGGCTGTGGCGCACCTGCGGGAAGTGGGCTGAGGCGCACCTGCGGGAAGTGGGCTGTGGCGCACCTGCGGGAAGTGGGCTGTGGCGCGGCTGCGGGAAGTGGGCTGTGGCGCGGCTGCGGGAAGTGGGCTGTGGCGCGGCTGCGGGAAGTGGGCTGTGGCGCGGCTGCGGGAAGTGGGCTGTGGCGCACCTGCGGGGAAGTGGGCTGTGGCGCACCTGCGGGGAAGTGGGCTGTGGCGCACCTGCGGGGAAGTGGGCTGTGGCGCACCTGCGGGAAGTGGGCTGTGGCGCACCTGCGGGAAGTGGGCTGTGGCGCACCTGCGGGAAAGTGGGCTGTGGCGCGGCTGCGGGAAAGTGGGCTGTGGCGCGGCTGCGGGAAAGTGGGCTGTGGCGCACCTGACGCTTGCACAGCAGGAGAGGAGGGGGTGCACGGCCTGGGGAGGGCACGTACCCAACGCGGCGGCAAGTCGGTGTCTCAGACAGGGGCTCCCCAACACGAGACCCAGGGGCCAGGGGCAGCGCCTCCGTGGGAGAGGAGACCCACACAGCAGTCATGCCCTCAATCCAGGCACGGACGGAGGGAGAGCGGCACTGCCCTCGGCCGGCCACCAGGTGCTAATGGCGAAGCCCCGCCGGCGAGGGTTTGGAGAAACCAGGGGCCGCACCCGAAGTACCTCTGGGTCTGCCCTGAGTGGCAAGTGTGTTGAGTGCTCGGATTCCCTAACTCAGAATGCAGCAGCACTCCGGAGCTGCTCGGGGCCAGGCCTCGGGGGGTCCCAGCTGGCTCAGGCCGCTGCCTGCAGGGGCGGCACCAGGGGACCTCTTCACGGGACTAGAACCCCAGGCCAGCTGTAAGGATGTCCCCAGCCCCAGTTCCAGGAGAGGGCCCAGGACAAGGAGCACTGCGGCCGCCCAGGGCACAGCACAGCCGGGCGGACAGCAGGGCTCTCCCCGCGAGGCCGAGACGCTCTGCCTCCTCACCCAGCACTCGCAAGTGCGTGGGGCCACAACTCCAGCTTCACCCACCCTGGTGGGTCCGGGCCCTCCCCAAGGTAGCAGCCGGGGCTGAGGGCTGGCCTACCACGGAAGCCAGGACGGACACGTGTCCATGCAGCCTGGACCTTGGCCTGTGCCCCCAAGCCCGTGCCACAGAGCAACCTCGGCTCCAGAACTTCCCAGAGCCCGCTGTCTCTGGGGCCACAGTAAGCCCTGCGGCCCCTCGTGAGTCTGGAAGCCACGTGGGGCTCGGCCCACCGCCCTCTGGTGCCTCTGGGAAGAAACCGCTCTCTGAGCCAGGGATGGTCTTGGCCTGGCCCCCGCACTGCGCTGGCCCTGACCCCCACCCCACAGCCCCGCCACCCGCTCGTCTGTGAGTCCTGACCTCACCCCGTCCACTGAGCTCCGCCTCAAACATGCCCGGCCCCAGCTAAGCCCGGACCCCCCGCAATCGCAGGTCAGCCTTAGTCCTTCATCCCAAAGGCTTCCCGCTGGACAGAGGATGGACCCCCCCGCTCACACCCGGACCATCGCCACTCACCACGCTACCCCTGCCCGTCCCCGCCGGCGCCTCTGTGCCCCGCCGTTCCTCGGCTCCAGGGGCTCTGCCTTCGTCCCGCTCCACTAGCCTCGGGGCGTCTGCGTGTGTTGTTCCCTCTGTGGGGACACTCCTCCCAAGGCCAGCCCTTCCCCCATTCGGGTTCAACTACCGGGCCCCTGTCCCCAGCCTGGGGGGCCCCTCCCCGCTACGACCTTGTCCCTGTCCCTGGGTCTCCCTCTCTGCAGCACCGCCATGGGGCTTCCTGCTGGGCTGGGCGCTGGGAGGCACGGCCTGCCGCTTCCCCCGGCACCCACGGCTGCAGACATGCAGTGCAGGGACACGGGGTGGGTGGAGGGCAGGGGAGGAGGGCGCCCGTGTGGCGGTGGCCAGGCCCATGCAGAGGGAGCCGATCATCAACACAGCAAGCTGTGCTCGCACTCTTCCTCCAAGCTGGCCTCCAGGCTGGCGCACGTTCTCACCAGACACCACGGACCCCGGCGCCCATCCCAGCCCCTTCCTTCCCTCCCCACGCGAGCCCAGATTCCGGGCCTTCTCCACCAGGCCCTGGCCCTGGCCTGGTCTCCTCCAAAGTCTGTCCCACCTGCACGCTCTGGTGGGAGCCCTGCCCCCCGCAGTGGGCATCACGCGGCCTGGACACCCACGGGAGGCGCCAGCCAGACGCCTCACGGCTCCTCCCGCAGCCCCAGAACGTCCCCCGGGCTCTGCACGGGTGAGCCCACGCCTAGCCCACCGGGCCAAGAGGCCGAGGCAGAGCTCTGGGAGAGGCTGCCACTGAGGATCCCAGAAAGTTCCAAACACACACGCACACGCACACATGCACACGCACACACCTCCACACTCATGAGAGGCCGAGACAGAGGAGAGAAAGCGAAGCCCGTGAGCAGGGGAAGGCTTCGGACGCCAGCGCTTCCACCAAATGCCCGACCTTCTCCCGGCTCAGGGCTCCTGCAGGGCACGGCACTGCTTGGTGTTCACATCCGAGAGAAGTGGGTCAAGGAAAATTGGACATTTTTATAGAAAACACTTCAGGCTCAGAGCTGGCTCGAGTGTTTGCCGACCTGCAGAGAATTCTGAGAGGACACGGGGCCCGTGGTCAGAGCCCCCGGAGGCTGGTACGAGCTGGCAGAGTTCGGACCTGAGTCTGTCCTCGCTGCTCCTGTCCCTGCTAGAGTCCCTTGAGGTGTCTCAGCAGCCCCCATGGCAGGCACCTTCGCCCTGATGCTGGGACCTGGTGGCTCCCACCCCTGAGCACACGTGTCACAGACACACGCGAGGTGGCCCCAGAGACGGCACGTCCCTCCCAGGAACCCGCGTCTGCTGTGCTGGGGACCCACGAAGAGCAGACATGCTGAGCCCACAGCCGACGTGACCACCCAGGCCTCCTCCTGGGAACTCAAGGCCAGACCCCGTGAGCGACCACAGCCTCACTAAGCCTGTGCTGTCTGGAAGCCGAGGGTCAGGCGCCACCGTGAACGCACTCTGGGACGCCGTGTCCGTGGACAGCACGGCCGAGGAGGGGCGGCAGGCCGAGGACGCACACCGACACAAACCCCCGGCTCCCGAGACGGGTCTCAGCGCGTGGACCAGGCTGTGCTAAGACTGAGCTGGGCACCCTAAGTCCAGCAGCTCTGTCACCTCGCCCCCACACAGGCGGGTAAGCTGCTGCCAGGCCCCCTGAGCTGGTGGAGCCCGCGGGGCATGACAGGTGCGCTGATCCTGACACCAAACTGCCTGGGCCCTACCTGCCCGCTGCTAAAACCCATCCCTTGCACCTGCACTGTGGCTGCAGATCCCAGCCAGAAAGCTGTCCAGGCCAGGCCGGGGAGGTGGCCCCTCCAACTTGACCTGCAGCTCTGGGGCACCTCCCCAGGTCTGACCCGGACTACTCTGGCCTCTGAGGAAGTGCTGCCTCGGCTTTCCCAGTGCCACCGCCGTCCCTTCCCCACGTGGGCCACATTGTCCCGGCACCTCCCACTGCTGTCCCGAGAGCCCAGCTACAGACTGACAGCAGTGCCACCACCTCTACCCAGGCTGTGCTCAGCTCTAAGATGTGCCTCCCACACACAGTGCTGCTTCCTGGGGCTCCCAGTCCCCAAGTCGAGGCACAGCCCAGCGGAGGGAGGGGCTGTGGGACCTGGGAGGGCCCCGGCGGTTGAGCACTGGGCACAGAGAAGGGAGTGCTGCAGCGGCTGGGCCGGGCACCGGCCGGGTTCAGGCGCGTGAGCCCCCGGGTCAGCACAGAGAGGAGAGGGCCAGACCCGGGGCCACGGCCAGCCGCTCGGGAAGTCCATGTCAGAGACACACAGCGGAGTCCTGCCAGGCCGGGGCTCAGGCTGCATGCCAGCAGGGGCCTCTCACCACACCCCCCAGGGCCTCGGGCCACCATCAACACGCCAGCTGCATCGTGACCCCAGCTGCCATTCCTGCTCCCCTGACCCTGGGGTACCTTATGGCAAAACATAGGTGTGACTGAGGACCTCAAAATGAGGAGATGACCCCAGGCCCCAGCGGCCACTAAGTGCAGTTGTGAGTTTGTTTAAGCGGGTACGGGCATGGGCACGGGAAGGCACCTGGGCCAGAGAGACCACGCACCCCAGAGGTAGGGACTTGTGCAACACGGCCACGAGTCCAGGGAGGCCTGCAGCCTGAGCTAGCCCGAAGCCAGGGATGGAGTCACCCCTGGAGCCTCTGGGGGACACCAGCCCGCTGACAGGAAGGCCCTGAAGGCCTGCTTCGGACTTCTGCCCCAGGACCGCAAGGCGAGTCTGTGCTGTTCCAAGCCTCTGACTGCGTGCTGACTCGCTGTAGCCACCACAGAACGCGGAGACAGAACGAGGGCCGCAGGCAGAGAGGCTTCCGACCGGCCTTCTGCAATGTGCCGCTGCTCCCCACCTCCCGCCAGGCCGCACCCTGCCTGGGCCTCTCCTTTATGCCGGCATACCCTCTGGGCCACCGAGGCCTGGGGGCGCCCGCCAGTAAGTACCTGCCCACTTCGGCCTCCCGCTGTGGCCTGTCCTGGCTGGCTCCACCCTCCTCCAGACTTGCAGCTTGTAAAGCACAGCACCCGTCAGTCCTTCCCAGGCCCCGCGAGTGTGGCAGCTGCAGGACACTGTCCAGGCCTGGGTCCTTTGAGGCTGCAGGCCCCAGAGCCCCCGGTGTCAGCTCACACCCAGGGAGGCTCTGAACACTTGCCAGGAGCCACCCGACAGCCTGGGACACTGGGTGGCTCCAGACCAAGTACCGGGTGGGTCTGTGGGGAGGAGGCTTCCTGGTGGGGACGCAGGGTCGAAGGGAGGGCACACTGTCGGCCATGCTCAGCCACGTGGAGGGGCCCTGGCACCAGCACCCGTCCCCCTCGCTGCAGAGGCTCGCTTTGGCAGCAGCAGGGCAGACCCGCTCCAAGGGCGGCAAGCCTCATCTGCCCGTCAAGGAGGACGCGCAGCCTGGCAGCAGCGGGCAGAGGCTTGGCACCAGCTGCTCTGAGGAGGCGGTCAAGGTCAGTCTGCCTGCTCTTCCTTCAGCGCAGGGATGGGGCATGCATGTGCAGGGCAGCACGTGGGCTGCAGCCAGCGGCCATGCCGGGCGGGCCCACCTGCCCCTCCCCTGCCCCGGGCACCCCAGGAACATGGCCTGAGAAGGGGGCTCAGGGAGCCCAGGCAGCCCACAAAGCGCTGTGCTCGGCCGCTCTGCGGTGTGTCTCAGAGACCAGAAGCCCCTTCGCCAGGGGCAGCTCACGAGGGACTCTGGCTGCGGGGCTGTCCCGGCAGAGGTGAGCAGCCCCAACCCCACTCCCACCGGCTGCCCTCAGGGGAGCTCAGAAAGGGCTACCCCCCACGGGGCCTCCCGCCAGCCCTGCACCCACGCGAGGCCGGGCCGACCTTCCGGTCTCCAGGCTCGTGCTGGGGGCAGGCCTGGGGCCCCGCAGCCTCTGGTTTGCGGCTCCCGTCTTGCGAGGGCAGGACTGTCTGCAAAGCACACGCGTCTGGGCTCAGGGATCCTTCCTGTGAGGGCCTCTGAGACCCAGGGTCAGCCCGTGAAGGCAGGGACAGCCAGACCCTCCCACTGTCAGCAGAGCTGGCTTCCCTGCACACCGGGTCTTGGGATCGGCCCTCCTCGGCGTGCCCAGCCTCTCCAGGCCCACAGCGGCCGAGACTGCACCAGGCAAGCCTGGCCGAGAGCGCCCGACATCACCGCGAGGGTCTGGTGGAAGGCACGAGGGCAAGGGCCTGCCTGAACCACGCCTGAGCACCGTCCTCGGAGGGCGGAGTGAGCGAGCCCACACGGCTTCGCCAGCCTCGCAGGGGAGGGCAGCCCCCCGCAGCCGCTGAGCGACTGGTGGCCCCGAGGACGCCAAGTCCGGACCTGGGCCCTGCAATCGTGCTTCGCGTCGCAGCAAAGGACCCTGGGGATGCCATCGGACCGAGGGGCTCGAGGTGGGGAGGCTACTCTGGTCATCAGGCGAGCCCTAGATGCCACGGCGTGTCCTCACGGGGTGGGGGTGGGGGGCAGGGAGACTGACTCACGGATGGAAGGGGGGGCAGAGATGGTGCATCGGGGCCCCGAGCCACTGGAAGCTGGGAGGCCAGGAGCCTTGCCGGGGCCCTGGAGTGGGCCAGCCCGGCCAGCTCAGCCTGAGGCCCCGCCGTACTGACCCGGACGCTGGACCCCAGAGCTGTGGAAGGAATGCATTTCTGTTGGTTTAGCCCCCCCAGCTGGCATGTCACAGCCTGCGGCTTGAGGGGAGTGACACGCCAGGTTCAACGGCGGCCAGGGCAGGGCAGGTTCCAGCCCAGACGGGGCTCCTCCTCCTGCACCCAGTGGCCCGGGCTCTGTCAGCCTCTCCAGGCACGCACAGCACACGTGTGCACCCTCACCAGAGAGCCAATGCCACACAGTGCCACGCCCCCCAGCACGGGCACAGGGCTGGCCCTGGAGACTCCCAGTCAGCCCGTGACGGCCGAGACAGCCAGGATCCTCCCTGCCTGAGGGGGCAGAGAATAGGGACTAAGGCCTTGTCACTCCTGGGAAAGGCCGCGCCCAGAGGTGGCTGGGAGACACATCAGCCGCCTCTCCCAAAGGCCACCCCAGAGCCTGGCCCCCGAGCTGCCTCCCGTCCGGTGGGCCCCAGGCAAAGATGCTTCCATAGACCCCAACGCGGCCAGTGCGGGGGGAAGGGTCCGCCTGCTTTCCCTCTGCCTTTCCCATCCTGACTCGCTCCAGGGTCAGGGCAGCTGTGTCCGGCTGCTCCAGGCCACGCCCCCCCACCCCCACCCCCGACTGTCACGCCCGCACCATCCCCAGCAAGCTACAGCCCAATAGTTGTGACTCTGTGGCCTCGAGCCAGGATCACACAGGTAGCCTTCAGGTTTCTGAGGGAAACAGGGCGACCACCTCTGGGCCCCGGAGGAGCCATGTGGGCCCCGGCACCGTGGAGCCCTCAGGGAGGCCCCATCACCCTGAACACACGGGGCCTGGGGACTGGGAGGCCGGACAGGTGCCTCCCTGTCCTGGGGAGCTGCCGCCTGTAACGCCAGGTTACAGAAGGACCCCCCAGCACTTCTGGGGCTCCCGCTGGTCCCCTGGAAGGAAAGGACCCCGGCTTACACACACATGCACATGTGCACACGCATGGGGCCCAGGGTTCTGTGCCCAGAGGTGGTGTCCCCTTGCTATGCCAGCCCCAGGGCCCAGCTTTGACTTGTCCCCCAGATGCCACTCCCAGCCTAGCTGAGGGAAGCAGGGACGTCTGAGGTCACCACGGGCTCCCTGGGAGACCCTGGGAGTGCAGCCGGGCACTGAGGCCTGCGCCTGGCCAGGACCGGGCTCGCCTCCTCCTGGCCCAACTCAGCCCTGACCCGAGCAGCTGGCTTCAGCTTCTTCCAAGGCCAGCGTTTCTGGGCTTATTCGCAGTTTGACGTTCATTTCCCGTATCCTAGTTCCAAGCTCTCCTTAAAGGTATGCGAGTTGGAGCTGGCGGAAGGGGGATTCTACGGAAGATGCCAAAACCCCAGCAGAAGCCCAGAGAATACGGCCAGGCCTGCCAGGCCGTGGGGCAGGCTGCCACGTTCAGGAAGACGAGCACCACATGGGATTCGGAGCTGGAGACCGGGCCAGGGCACCTGGCCAGCCCCACTGTGCGGCCGCCGCCTCGCCCAGCCTGGGTCTGCCAGCGAGGCACAGGCCCCACGCGCGGGGGCCAGGCCCGAGTGCTCGGGGAGCTGGGCACCTCTAACCCCACTGGACGGAGAGAGCAGAGGCCCGGGCCTGCCTGAGGGAGCTGGCCAGCAAGGAGAAGGCTGGGTCTGGGCACCCCCAGGGCTGCTCCATTCTCCTCGACAGGAAAGTCCAGGGAGGAACGGACCAGGAGACGCTGAGGCCGAGGTCGGGGCTGAGGCTGGGGAAAGCCAGGCAGGCAGTGCCCAGAGCCCAGCTGCCAGCAGCCAGGCAGAGGGGACAGCCGCTTGGCCCAGGAGAACACCGGGCTTCCTGATGGAACGATTCCTTGCCAAGGTACCTGACACCGTGTCTTGAAATTAGAGTGTGGCCCCGCCAGCTGTACCCACGTTACCTGTCAACCTGGGGCCTCGGAGCCCCCAGGTGGCTGAGCCAGGGCCGAGCTCCACACTCACACACTGGGGCTGGCCCAGTACCAAGGGCTCGCTGCAAACACACATGGCCCAAGACCCCCCGCTTTGTGCCCACCTGGTGCCAGGTGCGAGGCTCTGCTAGCCAGAGGCCCAGGGCTGGAGGCCGAGCTCTCGCTGCCTCCCACCTGGCGCGCGTGAGGCACCACACACTGCGAGCCTGGCCCCGGCCATGCCACATCCCCACACAGTGACCGGGAAAGCCAGGAGGCTGGGCTCCAGGGGGCTGCAGTCAGCCTCGCCATGGCCGCCCGGCAGCTCCCTCTGGGCGCTTTTTGTTCCTAAGATGGAAACAAACCAGCCAGGTCCGTGCAGAGCTGCTGCACTGCTGGGAGTACCTCCGGGGGCTCTGGGGGCTCTCCCTCCATGCCGGGGGGTCCTGAAGGACTCAGGCCCTCCCTCCATGTGCCGACAGCATCACAAGGACTGACAGAGGCAGCGGGAGAGGCTGTCTGGGGGCAGGAGATGTCTCCTTCTCAGGCACAGAGACACAGATGCAAGCCCCGGGCCGGGGCTCCCGGCCTGGCCTGGGCCTCCCCTGCTCTCCAAGCCCTGCCAACGTCAGGCAGCAGAGGGTGCAGAGGGGGGCCTCGGACACCCTGACTTCTCTCTGTGGAATCAGACCTACAAGCCGTGGATGCTGGGGCTGGCTGCTTGTCACCATTGCCACCCATCGTCACCCACAGGCACTGAGAGCAGAGGCCCGGCCCCAGCACCCCTGTATGCCCTGTGGTCAGCCAGCCCATCTGGAGCTGGGTCTGCTCACCTGTGTCCAGGGCCTGGGGGCCCCCCAGAGGAGGGGTCTTGGGCGTGGGTGGCCTGCGGTACACCACGTGCACACGGCCCTGCTCCGCCTCCTGAGCCGCCAGCCCCTGCTCCACGGGCTCGATGAAGAACTCCTCCTCCTCCATCCGGATCAGACCAGCCTGTGGGGCGCAGAGAGAGACACTCAAACCTCGTGCACGGCAGAGGGCAGGGCTCCGGGTAGCACCTCCCACCGGGACCCAGCTCCTACTTGGCTCGAACGACTGGAGGGCAGAGCAGGGGTCAGAGGCTCCACTTCTGGGGGCCAGAGCCCCGACGGTGCTGAGCCCTGGGGGGGGGGGGGTCCAGCCCCGGGTCCCAGCTCTGTCCTTTCAGAAAAGCTCCTGTGCTTGTAACACCCGATGGTCCGGAAGAGCCGGGCAAGTCCCACCGGGCTCTGGCCTGTGTGCGGCCCCAGGGGACACCCAGATACAGTGAGCACGGCCGAGTGCCACCCTCACCCTGGAGCCAGAGTCTAAGACGAGGTCACAGTCTTCCACTGGGGGTCGGATCTGCCACGGACATGTTTGGTGTGGACCAAACGGTATTTTTAAAGCACTCACTGAGTCCAGTGCTCAGAATGATAAATGTTCACGTTTTAAAACAGAATTTGAGGGACCAGCAGTTAATGTAATGGCCATGTCGCTGGACTCCCATGTAGTCGACCGTGGTTCAAGTCCTGGACCCGGTGGCTTAAACTTACTCCAGGCGTATGTGCATGCGTGTCCAAGATCCCCAGAGGAGAATGGAGAAGGGATTGCGGTTTGGCCATCCCCCGTGGGATGATTTCTTGCTTTCTGTCTCTCTGTCTCTCTCTGTCTCTGTCTTTCTGGCGAGCGCATGCGCCCTATAGCAAAAACCTCTCCGAAAAAAAAAAAAAAAAAAAAAAAAAAAACAGAGAATTCCAGGGCCTGGAGGTGGCATGTGGCTACGGGGGCTGGGTCCCACATGGCCAACTGTGGGGTTGAAGTTGGGATCCGGTGGCTTGGGAGATACACTTGGCACATGTGCGTACCCAACATCCTAAAAGGAGGATGGAGGAGAAGAGATTGCTGAGAGGCCATCCCACCCCATGGGTGACTTTTCCTCTCTCTCTGGCAAACACATATGCCCTACAACAAAAACTGAAAAAATATAAATAAATAAATAAATAAATAAATAAATAAATAAATAAAGGCGGAATTTCAGCTTTCCATAGAGTATGTGGTTCTGGCCGCAGTGGACTGTGCACAGCCCGGCAGTGCACCCTGGACAGCACCGGCAGCCGGCACGGGCCCTGCTGCTCCACTGCCCCCCGCAGCCCCCCGCTGCTCCCCACTGCCCCCGCAGCCCCCCGCTGCTCCCCACTGCCCCCGCAGCCCCCCGCTTCTCCCCACTGCCCCCCGCAGCCCCCCGCTGCTCCCCACTGCCCCCCCCGCTGCTCCCTACCCCCTGCCCCCACTACCCCCCGCAGCCCCCCACTGCTCCCCACTGTGCCTGCTACCCCCCCCGCCCCCACTGCCCCCCCGCTGCTCCCTACCCCCTGCCCCCACCGCCCCCTGCTGCCCCCACTGCCCCCCCACAGCCCCTCGCTGCTCCCCACTGTGCCCGCTAACCCCTACCCCCACTGCCCCCTGCTGCTCCCTACCCCTTGCCCCCACCGCCCTCTGCTGCCCCCACTGCCCCCCCGCAGCCCCCTGCTGCTCCCCACTGTGCCCGCTACCCCCCCCCCCCACTGCCCCCGCAGCCCCCTGCTGCTCCCCACTGCACCCACTACCCCCCCTGCCCTTATTGCCCCTTGCTGTCCCTGCTGCCCCCTACCCCACTGCCCCCGCTGCCCCCTGCCCCACTGCCCCCCACTGTCCCCACCATCTACTCCTCTGGCCACACTGGTCACCAGCCCAGACGCCACAGGCAGCTGAACGGCTTCCTCTCCCAGGGTAGTCATGACCCTCGCAGGCTGCAGACTCCTGGCTGGTCCCTGTTTCCACCTGGAATTGGGCTCCCTGCCTTCCCAGCCCCAGTTCACGCTCACGGCAGCTGCGTGTGTGTGCACAGCCATGCCCATGCCCTGACCCTACCGTGCCCTGAGCTTGGGGCCCTTGCTCTCAACACCCCCGGCTGCCTGCGAGCCCCTCCCTTCGACACTCAGCACATCTCCCTCGGTGCCCCCCAGCCAGGCACAGGGCAGCCCCATGACATCCCGCTGCCGCCACCCGCCCATGTCCCACTGCAGCTAAACTCCCAACTTCCGCTGTGACCTGTCCTCCATCCATAACCCAGAGGTGGCACACAGCTGCGGCACGCCGTGCCCACCCGTGGCCACGTGGCTTTAGATCACACACAGGGGACCCAGGCAGCAGTTTTAAAGCTTGAATTAGTTGCTCAAACGTAAGATTCAGGACATGTCGTATAAATGACCAGATTTCCAGAATCTCTCCAAAAACCAGGAAAGCTGGCATTTCTGCTGCCCGTCCGACACTGCAGGTCAGTGGCCCTGGCCAGGGCGCCCTGTGTGGCTGGGGCTGTATCCTGCACTGTCCCTTGTCCGGGTGTTTGGAAACCGCATGCCCCAGAGTAACTGAATGGCCTCTGCCCCATCAGCACCCAGGTGCCCTCCCCCAGGCCCTCGGGTGCTCTGCAGGTCCATCCCGTCACCAGGAGGGGCCTCCGGGGACTGAGAAGCAGTCGGCCTCCCACAGCGTGTGCCGAGTGCCGTCACGAGTCTAGCGGAGTGGATGTGGAGACGAGCCACACGCAGGAGCCGGCACGCTCAGGGGCCTGTGCAGCCGAGCTGCCTGGCGCCAAGCCCTGCGTACGGAGTTAAGGCCCGCAGAGGCGAGAGGTCATGGGTCTGGGAGGTTATCTGGTTGTCAGGCGAGGCCCTAATGCAGTCACATGCCCAAGCAGACAGAGGACAAGGCGGTGAGCAGAGGCTAGAGGTGGGGCCTTGAAGACCACAGAGAAGCCGCCACAAGCCCAGGAAAGCCAGCAGCCACCTGAGGCGGGAAGGGGGTGTCCCCGGTCGTCCTTCTGCCGGCACCTCCACCTGGACCAACTTATACTGATTCTGATGCTAGCTCCCAGAACTGAGAGTAAATTTCTGTTGTTCTGAGCACAGTCACGCCTCACAGCGGCCAGACGAGCGAGAGGCGTGTCGGGCGTATGCGTCATGTGTCTTTATCCAGGCCTCGAAGGCATGCCTGCCACAGCCTCGGGTGAAGGTCTGGCCTATCGCTCCGGGACTATAAGCTGGACAGCACGTCGCCACGGGGACACTGCGGGCACCCCAGCACCACAGAGAACACTGTGTACCTCACAGAGAGAAGGTACGCAAAGCACACGGCAGGTCCGTGGGGCGGCACACCTGCAGAGGGCGCTAGCACGGGCGGCACACCGCAGAGGGCTCTGAGCACGGGGCGGCACACTGCAGAGGGATCTGAGCACGGGGCGGCACACTGCAGAGGGCGCTAGCACGGGCGGCACACTGCAGAGGGCTCTGAGCACGGGGCGGCACACTGCAGAGGGCTCTGAGCACGGGGCGGCACACTGCAGAGGGCACTACCATGGGCGGCACACCACAGAGGGCTCTGAGCACAGCTGCAGAGGGCTCTGAGCACGGGGCGGCACACTGCAGAGGGCTCTGAGCACGGGGCGGCACACTGCAGAGGGCTCTGAGCATAGGGCGGCACACTGCAGAGGGCTCTGAGCACGGGGCGGCACACTGCAGAGGGCTCTGAGCACGGGGCAGCACACCTGCAGGGGCTCTACCATGGGCGGCACACCTGCAGAGGGCTCTGAGCACGGGGCAGCACACTGCAGAGGGCTCTGAGCACGGGGCGGCACACTGCAGAGGACTCTGAGCACGGGGCGGCACACTGCAGAGGGCTCTGAGCACGGGGCGGCACACTGCAGAGGGCTCTGAGCACGGGGCGGCACACTGCAGAGGACTCTGAGCACGGGGCGGCACACTGCAGAGGGATCTGAGCATGGGGCGGCACACTGCAGAGGGCTCTGAGCACGGGGCGGCACACTGCAGAGGACTCTGAGCACGGGGCGGCACACTGCAGAGGACTCTGAGCACGGGGCAGCACACTGCAGAGGGCTCTACCATGGGCGGCACACTGCAGAGGGCTCTGAGCACGGGGCGGCACACTGCAGAGGGCGCTAGCACGGGCGGCACACTGCAGAGGGCTCTGAGCATGGAGGCACGCCTGCAGAGGGCTCTGAGCACGGGGCAGCACACTGCACAGGGCTCTACCATGGGCGGCACACTGCAGAGGGCTCTGAGCATGGAGGCACGCCTGCAGAGGGCTCTGAGCACGGGGTGGCACGCCTGCAGAGGGTGCTACCATGGGCGGCACACCTGCAGAGGGCTCTGAGCACGGGGGTGGCACGCCTGCAGAGGGTGCTACCATGGGCGGCACACCTGCAGAGGGCTCTGAGCACGGGGTGGCACGCCTGCAGAGGGTGCTACCATGGGCGGCACACTGCAGAGGGCTCTGAGCATGGAGGCACGCCTGCAGAGGGCTCTGAGCACGGGGCGGCACACTGCAGAGGGCACTACCATGGGCGGCACACTGCAGAGGGCTCTGAGCATGGGGGGCATGCCTGCAGAGGGCTCTGAGCACGGGGCGGCACGCCTGCAGAGGACACTGAGCCGCAGGGCCAGGGTAGGTCTGCTGGCTCAGCGGGCGGCGAGCGGGCGGGAGGCTGGGACATGGCTGCGCGGCACGCAGACCCTGTGAGCGCGGCGCAGGCTGCACCGAATCTGCAGGAGGCGTCGCCTTCAGCGATCGGCCTGGGCTCACCGTGCCCTTCTAGCTGACAAACCTGCAGTTTCCAGAACGTTCACTTCGGTAACCACACTTAGCTTAAAACAAGCACGCCGCACGGCTCTACAAGGGTTTTCTCCATATCCCTATTCCACAAGCTTTTCCTGTTTAAAAGGAACTTTTTATTTAACTTTTTAAACATTTTTGTTAAAAATGAAGACAAAAATCCATTCGCCGAGACCTATCAGGTCAGGATCTTCAATTCCCCGTCTCCCACCTCCACATCTTACCCCCCTGGGAGGGCCATGAACAAGACAACGCGAGGTCAAACCAAGCCCGAGCTCGGGCGGGACGCACGCCACCTCGGGCCGCCGCGTGCACCGCGCCGCACGGTTCCACGGCAACGCTGCTCTCGGAGCGGGAGGCTACCCTCTAACCAGCGGCGGAGACGCGGCAGCTCGGAGGAGACGAGTGCAAAGAAGCTGGACTCCACGTGGTGACCGAGGCGCACGTGTCGGCTCTGGTCAGCCTAAAACGCGCGGGCACACAGGCATGCCCGAGATCCAGGGGGCTGGGGGACCCGAGGAGGGGCCCGGCTCGGCAGACACGGCGGAGGGTACTCGGCTCTCGCGCCCTCACTCGCTCGCTCCCTCCGGCGTGCGCACACAGTCGTGGGTAAAATCAGTGAGACCACAGTGGGGCCGGCTAGCCCTAGCACAGGTAAGGGAGCTGGGCCCACGTGGCCAACTAGGACTTGGATCCTGGCCCGGACGGCTTGACAAACACGCTGGGCACACGTGTGTGCATGCTCTGACGGAGGAGAAACGGAGGAAAAAGGACTGCAGCATGTCCACACCCACTGGGGTGCACCCCTCCTCTCCCTCCCTCTGGCGAGTACGCACACCGTCTGGCAAGAACACTGCTTAGACAGCGTGGTACAGTAAACACAGAGCCAGTGCCACCTGTGCAGCTCCCGTGGAGGACCGCCCACGCCCACAGCGGCCCGTGCGCGCCGTACACACCTGCACACGGCGGCCGCCAGCACCGCCGCGGACGTGAGAACGCACTGCGTGTACACGTCTGGACAGCTACACTGTTACCACCAGGAAACTGTCACCTCCATCATGCCCCCACGGGACCGCGGCCGCACACGTGGTCCATCGTGCCCAAGCGTCCCAGCACACCGGACTGTAGTTCGTTACAGTCAGCTGCAGGAGGGTGACCCAGGGTCCCCGGGGTGGCCAGTGAGGGGGCGGCCCTTCTCTGAGGGGTACAGAAGGACAAGCAGACCCTCGAGGACAGGCCGCGTGTGTGGCATCCCTCCTCAGGGTGGGGGAAGAGCAGCAGGAAGCAGAGATCGAGGTCAGCCGGGCTGTGGGAGGGGGGCGGGGGCGGTGGGGTCCTGCAGGCCCCGCTCTGACTCATCCCTGGTCCCAGGGCCCAGACAGCCTGGCCGAGAGTCAGCAAATGCTTGTGGGATGAGCGAATAATGACCCCAAATAGCAGGACGTCCTCCGAGGGGGACACGATAGGAAGGGCGGGGAGACCGAGGCCGTCCCCCACCGGCGCGGGGCGGGAGCATTTACGGTGAGTTACTTCCAGCTTGTGTCGCGATGCTGCCCACGCACCTGAAACCTGTCTTATTAATAGCACTCACTGGGGTGTGGGGGCACGCCCTGCAGGGCCGCAGCTGGGCTGTCTGGGAGTCTGGCATTCTGGGCTCCGGGCACCCTTTCAGTCCAGCCAGAGAACCTCAGCAAGCCTCAGCGGTCACCTATGAACCGCGTCAAGGCCGGTGTCTCTCCCTCGCATGGTCGCGCAGAGCACACGCAGTGGGGGACACGCTCGGACGGGGCACCCAGGTCGGCACTCCAGAACCGTGATGTGCAGCCTGCTCGCTTTCCAGTCAGAGCCCAAGGCCCGGGAGGGGCAGGCCTGCTGGGACACACAGGGTCTAGGAAGGTCCCTGTAGAAGGGGCAGCGCCCTACGAGTGGAGTCGGGCTGCTGGGGCGAGCAGAGCAGGACGGCAGGGCGGCAGGGCTGCAGAGCGGCTCCTCTCCCGCAGGGACCCTTGGACCCTCAGACCAGAAGCCATCTATGCCATGGTTGAGGCCCTGGGGTAAACCTGGAGCAGCCTCCTGTGACAACGCAGCTAAACCCATGCTGGTGAGGAGCAGCCCTGGCCCAAGCTGCCCCGGGGGACGGCCTGGGGTCTCGCTGCGCACCGGAAGTCAGCTCTCTCCTTCCCGGCGGGCCTTCTGGTGGAGACCACCGGGCTGACCTGTGGACACTGGATGCCTGACACCCGCCTGGCCCTTGGAAGCCAGAGCCCACGCTGCCTGGGAGGGGCCCTCCTGGGTGCCTGCCTCAGGGCGCTGAAGTAAATCAAAGTGGGAGGCCAGCTCACCCAGGTCCCCCACACAGCCGGGGCCTACGGGATGCTGCGCTCAGACGGGTGTCTGCCGGCTGACGAGAGACACACGCACGCACGCACGCCGTACCGGGGAAGGCAGCGGGCGCCTGCCCTGAGACCAGCAGATGACCACCCTGGCCCAGAGGCTGACCGCCCCGGGCCCGGAGGCCGACCGCCCCAGGCCCAGTGGGTAACCACCCCAAGACCAAAGAGTAACCACCCCAAGAGCGGCAGCTGACCACCCTGGGCCCAGCGGGTGGCCACCCCAAGACCAGAGGGTGGCCACCCCAAGATCTGCAGGTGACCACCCGAAGGCCACTGGCCAGAACCAATGGCTGGCTGAGCTGGCTCATTAATAAAATGCCTGATTCACAAACATTTTAGTATGCATCCCAGAACAATCTGTCAAGAAATGAAAAAACCTACAGAAAACATTTGACAAGAGAACAAGGCTCAAATGTTAGCTACGTTTTGCTTTTCCTAGGACTTTGATTTCCCTGCTGCCAGTGCCAAGCATCTTCTGTTTTTACATGTAATTTTTATTAATTAGAATCAGTTTCCTCTCCCCACTCAATAAATATTAAAGAAATCCCTTAAGTACACTGGCCTAAAGAGCAGTCTTTGGGGATCCGCTAGAAGGCCATCTGGCCAGCCTGGGGCCCTTCGGGGGCCGACGCCGACCCAGCTCACACCCTCAGGACCGCCTGCCCAGTCCAACCAGGTTCTCCCTGGAGGGAGGCTCGCAGGAAGGGCTCTGTCCCCAGCCTTTGGGGGCCCCCACGTAGCCCAGAGCTGCCTGCACCCTGCAAATCAGGTCACCAGCACTCAGAGCTCGGGGACGGACTGTAAAGGCCTGCCTCGACTCTCCCTTCTAAGCCCCGCTACTCTGCCTGATTGACAGTGCAGTAGTCACTAGAAATGGAAACTAAAAGTTAAAAATGTACACGAATGCAAGGGCTTACGAGCTACTCTGCTACCATGAATTCAGTGTTTGAACACTGACATCCTCAAAGTTAGGGTTTGCATCCTGCAAACAGGAGAGCGCTCCCACGGAACGCAGGCGGGAGCACGCAGGCTCTGCACGCGTGTGGCCGGGCCGGGCCTGTCGCTCACGCACGGCGTCTCTGCAGCCTCTGGCACACGGACTGGCAGGTGTCTGTCAAGGCTGTGGCAGAGACAGCCAAGAACAGGAAGGAAGGAAAGCTGGCTAACACAGAGATCCAGACCAGGACAGAGGACGAGGCAGAGTGTCCATGTCAGCGCTCTGCCACCCCCAAACTCGGCCTAGCCCGACACACACGCGTGCACACGCGTCCACACGCGTACTGGTCGCAGGAACGCTGACGTGCTGGCGCTAAGACTGCCATTGCCGAACTGTTCTGAGCAGAGCTGCACTTCCTCCTCTGATACCGAACCACGGATCCGCCTGCCCTGCAGACCGGCGGGCCTACTGACGGTCTAATGGTGCCCTGCGGCGCTCGGGGCCTCTCCCCAGCCTGCCTGGCTCCCGGGGGAAGATGAGGGCGACGGGAGCTGCGAGTCGGGCCAGACCTCGCTGCTGAACGGCCTCAGGGCCAGAAGCGAAGCCCTGCTTGGCTTTGGGCTGTCCTAACCGTACACTCCTTCCAGCCCACCCCGGGCCGGGTTTTGCACAGTGATTTTTCCAGAAGGGACACCAGCTGCCTGTTGGGGGACTGGCCCGCAGCAGGCCAGAGTGGCATGGGGTCAGGCGGCAACCGCCCCTCCCCGACCTCCAGAGCACTCCCTTCCAGAAGCGTCGGTCTGTGCCGCGTCCCCATGGCAGAGCCCTGCCTCCCCTTCCGCTTGGCATTTGGGCGGACGCCTGACCCTTGTCGGTGCCAGCCGCTCCCCTCCTTCCTCCTGGCGAGCTGCTCCCCGCCCAGGGCTCTGTCCTCCCAGGCTACACAGGAGCGTGTGGCCTCCCCGGTTTCCGTGAGCAGAGCTGTCCCTGAGCCCCACAGAACCCAAACGACCCGGACCACTTGCTTCGTCAGGCCTGGCCTCTCTCTGGACGTGGTTCCAGGCCCCAGAGGTCCTTTACTCCAGAAAGTCCGGTACCCCCAGCCCTCCCTGCTCTGCCTGGCTTCCTTGGTACCTCAAGGTCAGAACCACTGCCCTCGCTCGACTGTCTACAAGTCTCTGCCCTTCGTTCTCGAGTGACTTGGTGACCAAGGGATCTGGGCTTCGGTCCGCTCTGTGAGCCGGGCGTTCCCCGGGGGCTCTCGGGCCGGTGTGAGTTTCGCCGCCCTAACGCCTGTGTGGCAGAATGCTCTGTCTACAGAGAGCTCGAAGGCTCCCTCCGAAGTGAAGCTACTGGCTCAGGTACCCACCCACGTCACACGCCCAGGAGGACCGGCGTCGCCTGGCGTGCAGTCACGGAGCCACAGCCTTCTCTCCGATGCCGTCGCGACGTCGGCCTTACCGAGCTTTACCAAGGGTCAGCTAGATGCTCTTTTTTCTTTTTAAAGAGAGGTTTTTGCCTGTGCGTTCACTGGAAAGACAGAGAAAGACAGATGGAAAGCGAGAAATCACCCCCCGGGGGGATGGCCACGCCGCAATCCCTTCTCCTCCACTCTCCTCTCGGGATCTTGGGCACGCACAACTGGCATGAGTCCGTGACTTGAACCACGGTCAACTACGTGGCAGCACAGCAACGTAACCGTTACGCCGTCTGCTGACCTCCAGATATTCTCATTTAAGACTCTAAGCCTGACTCTTGACTTCTCTTTGTTTTAAAAAAAGGCACTGGGAGCTGGCAGGTGGCGTGGTGGCTAAGGGCACTGGACTCCCACATTACCGACCACAGTTCGAGTCCCATACCTGGCAGCTTGCTTTCTCACTTTCCCTCTCTCTCTCTCACTTTCTTTTTCGCTCTCTCACTCTGTCCCTCTCTGGTCAAATTAAAATATATAAATAAATAAAGTTAAATAAAATAACTCTTTTAAAAAAGAAGAAAACACTGTGTAAAAAATAAATGTATAAAAAACTTAAAAGTGAACACTTTTTTCCCTGAGTTTCATTGCTTTTTAAATAAATAATAATTTTACAGAGTTTTAATTCACACATCATGCAATTTGTATATTTAAAATGTACATTAAAAGTGTACTATTAGGGGCCAGTAGGTGGCGTGGTGGTTACGGTGCTGGACGCTCACATTACCAACCACGGTTCACGTCCCAGACCTGACGACCCGCTTTCTTGCTCCCCTCTCCACACCGCTGTCTCTCTCTCTGGTGACTGCACGTGCCCTGTAGCAAATTTTTAAAATAATGATAAATAGATAAAAGAAATCATTCTTAACTTTTACCCAAAAATGTAGTATTAAACCATCATACTAGCAACTTTACAACACTTTTCTTTTTCTTTTAATTTGCTAGAGGGTGCATGCTCTGGCAGAGGAGCGGGAGAAAGTGATAAAGCACCCCCAGGCCCTGCCACAGTCCCTCCTCCTCCACTTCCCCTTTCGGGGTTATGGGCATGTGTGCACACATATCTGGTGTGTTTTTCAAGACGCTGGGTCTGGGACTTGAACCGTGCATTCAGCCATGAGGGATTCAGCATCCCAACCACCATACCACCATTTAGAGCATTTTCATCCCTCAAAAAGACTAGCAGTCTCCATGTCCCCCACTCCTCCTCCCTGGTGAAGCGGGAGTCAATCACTGACCCGCTTTCCGTCTCTGTGGGCTCGCTAGTCTGGACATCGCATACGAACATCATATGCTACGTGGTTTTGTGACTGGCTGCATTCACTGAGTATGTTTCCAAGGCCCACCCATGTTGTAAAACGCATTGGTATTTCATTTAATAGTATTTCATCATATACTTCATACCATATATATTTTCTTTTATTGAGTTATAAAAGTTCTTTATCTATTCTAGATACAAGTCCATTATTAGATAAATGATTTATGAAAATTTTTCTCAATCTCCGAGCTTTCCTGTAACTTTCTTGACAGTGCTCACTGAGGTCATGAAGAGCTTTCATCAAGTCTGGTTTACCCACTTCTTTTTTTTTTGAAGAGGTTTTTACTATAGGGCACATGCGCTCGCCAGACAGACAGAAAGAGACAGAGAGACAGAAAAGCAAGAAATCACTCCTTGGGGGTGGGGGTGGGGGGTGGCCACACCGCAATCCCTTCTCCATTCTCCTCTCGGGATCTTGGGCACGCACGCACATGCGCCCGGCGTGAGTTTTAAGCCACCAGGTCTGGGATGCGAGCCGTGATCAACTACATGGGAGTCCAACGACATAGCCATTACACTAACTGCTGGTCCCTACCCACTTCTTTTGTCGCTTGTGCTTCTGGTGTTGTATCTAAAACTTTGCCAAACCCAAAGTAACACGGTTTACTCCTGCATTTTTAAAAGCTTCATAATTTCAGCTCTTGCATTTAGATCTACAATCCATTTTGAGGTAAGTTTTGTATATGGTGTGAGGTAAGGGTTCGGCTTCATTCTTTTGCATGTGGATGTGCAGTTGTAGCCATTTGTTGAAAAGACTATTCCACCCCCCATTGAATTGTTTTGACTCCCTTGTCAAAAATCAATGCCAGAGGGGCCAGAGAGTGTTTCAGTGGTAAAACATGAAGCTCTTCGAGGCCCACTTGCCGGGGTCTAGACTCGGCAGGGGTGGGTTGACTCGACGGAGGTGGCACAGGTGAACAGAAGACAAAAATTAGACTGAGACCTCATTGCCCTTTTGCATGTTCTCAGCTGGCCACAGCCAGAGCCAGCTCCAGGCTGCTGCACCAGCAGCCAAACACACGTATTTATTGAGGGATCTTACAGGAGTAGGAGGGGTGAGGGGGAAATAAAAGATTTACTCTATGAAACAGAGAATTCAAAGCACAGGAACAATGATCATAAAACATGATGTCTGTCTTGTTTGAACAGGTGAAGCCAAACACAGTTCTCAGAACGAAGGAGTCTATTTGTCTGGTGCATTTTCTTCTTCAGTCTTGATTACCACTGGACAGGGCCTTTTGAAGAGGGGGCTTGGAGGAAGCTTGGTAATCTCAGTCCCAGACCAGGGCAGTAACATTGCTGGTAGCAAAGACCTAGATAGAAATCTTGTCTTGTTAAGTAAAGACACAGTTAATATATGGACTATTCATACATTACAACAATAGAAGGTGAGTCTATAATCTTATATGGGAAAGGAAGATGATCTTGTAGCTCAGGAGACAACACGGGATGTTTTATTAGCAGTTTTTCATAGTCAACAGCACATAGATGAGAAACTCTTTGTAGTTGAAAGCTACCTGTTGCTTTAGATAAGAGCTCCCAGCTAAGATAATCTTTCTCTGGAGCCCTTAGGTTTGTTCATCCTGTTGTCCCAGCCAGGCTTTTTCTTTTTAGAAACCTGTGGGTTTCTGCATTTTGTTTGTTGAGTCTGTCAATTAGTGAGTTCTTTTGTTTTATCTCTGAGTCTCTGTTATGTGGTGAATGTGCTGACTTTGCCTAGCATGAGTTAACCTCGGCCTGTAGCTTTAGCAAGGGGTATTTACAAAAACTAGCCTTAAACTAACTTAGTCTACATATACTTCTAATGCTAATTTGGTTTATACTAACTTAATCTATATGTTAATTTTGGCTTAAAAACAGACAGGTGGGGGAGTCTTAAACTTCCTAGTCCTCGAGCCAGTCTTAGGGAACCACATTCTTACAAAATCACTAATTGGCTTTATTGTAACGGTTGGGGGTGATGTTTTACCCTTACAGGGTACCGTAATAACAGTAAAACTCACGGCAGAGAAATTAACTACAGGCCAGAAAAACGACACAAGGAGAGTTGGTAAACCGCTGGCTTTATCTTCCGTTTCTTCCCAACCCAGGCCATGGGAGACAGCCTCTTTACCAACTTGTGTTGTCTGCATGGCCCCGTCACCCACTCACATGGTAAGGTTCTAGGCTTGTGTCCGGAAACATTCCTGAGTACTCTGGTCACATGAATGTCCACGAGGTGGGACCGACTAAAGCCGGGGTGGATCAGTGTCAAGACTGTTGGAGAGTGTTGGTTCTCTCTCTCTCTCTCTCCCTCTCCTTCTCTCGATCTCTTATTCATAAAGGAAATAAATAAACTTTTAAAAAATCAGTGTGAGGATTTGCTTCTGAACTCTCGGTGCGATTCCACTGATCTGTATGCCTGACGGGCCCAAACAGTCTCAATTACTACAGCTTTGTAGTACGTTTCGAGATCAGGAGCTGTGAGTCCTCCAACTTTCTTCTTCTTTTCCAATATTACTTTGGCTATTCTGTGTCCCGTGTATTTCCGTAGGAATTTTAAGGTCAACTTGCGAATTTCCACCAAGAAGCTTGCTGGGCTTTCCATAGGTTTCCAACACCTTGTTTCATACCCATTATGAATTAATCTCTTGGGCCAATCCTTGTAACATTGGCCTAGGGAGAAACAATGCACCCAAAATGAAGGGCTTGAGACAGGAGCCCAAACTGTCAGCTCGCCAGGTGTGTGACCTCAGAGGGGTATGTCAAAGGACTGTGCCCATCAGTGCTGCTGGTGCAGCTCTCGTGGGCACCCCGCCTCAGCGCCAGTGCCCTCTCTCCCCGTCAGTCCTCACTTGTCATTTTACACAACCCAGACCTGATTTCAAAACGGAGTCACCACAGCTGGAGAAATGGCAGGTTGAAACACCAGAGTTGAATTCTACCTCTATTCCACTGGAATAATCAGGATTGCATCTACAAGTCATTTGCTATATATTCTAAAAGGGCATGCTAAGTAATGTATCGAAAATTCATAATTTGACTTTTCTAAATGGGGGTAAAAACTGCCAAACAAGCCCACAAAAAGAAAGAAAGAAAGAAAGAAAGAAAGAAAGAAAGAAAGAAAGAAAGAAAGAAAGAAAGAAAGAAATCCAAGGAAGGGTAGAGGAAGTAATAAGTTTAATTAATTACACTGATTTCCTAATATTCCAGAGATGGATCAAGAGTTATAACAGATTTCTAAAGTCAATAAATATACGTTTCAGAAGTTAAAAAGACATAATCGGTAAAACGAATATATACCTGCCCTGCTGAATTACTGAAGAGAGATCATATAGTGAATATAGGGGATCAAAGAGCCAAAAGCAAATACAAATAAAAACAGAAAACTAAACAACGTTACAGAAACAAGAACAAACAGATCCGCTATAATAATACATGTAAATGGTCAGCTTGTTTTTAAAAACTCTGTGCCCTGCAAAAGATTTTACAGAATTTAAAAAGTATACTAGGCCAAAAGGATTTCCAGATTTCCACCGCTTCAGGAGCAAACATGCCCGTGTCCTTTCAGTGCCCGAAGAAAGCAGCTGCAGGATGTCCCCTGGTGCGAAACCGCAGCTCTCTGTGCCCAGAGCCAGCACAGCCCAACAATTAAGAGGTGGCTGCCAGGTCACTGCTCTGATTCCAGAGCTGACTTCCACTGGGCAAGCGCGGCCTCTCTGAGCGTCGGTGTTTCAGTATGAAACACGCGTGAGGACAGGACTGACCGGCGGCGCGGCGGTTAAATGACATCCTGTGTGAAGAGCATTCAGCTCGGACCTGAGACACGAGCCTATCGTTCGCATTGTTACCACGGCACGAGAGTTATCTGGCGACGTGTACCAGAGGGTCAATAATGCCGCGGCTTGGGGTGAGTTTTCTCCATTAGGATGTTCTGTATCTGCTGAGATTTTTGCAAAGATAAATAAAACCAGATCATGTGTTTGAAGCAGGGAGCGGGAGGCGGTGGGTGGTGGCAGGGGGGATAAAGAGGATGACGGGACACACGAGATACCAGCAAGGCCCTCGCAGAGGCCAACGCGGGCCATCTGCCGGCCTTCCCGCCGGCCGGGACGTCCCACACTCAGCCCTGTCGGCCACTCCCCCACCCCAACTGCCCCGAGCACAGTGACCCCAGTGACTCCAGGCCTCCGGGAAACGGAGCTGGCCTGCCAGCCCAGACCCAGACAGCGGGGCCGGCAGGCCAGGCCCAGAGCCGGGGGCCGCAGTGGGCTCCCATCCATCCTGAGAACTGACACTCGTCCCTGCCAGATGCCGCGCTGACATTTCCCAGGCCTCACTCAGCGTGAAGACGGCGTCGGGGAATGTCCCTAGTCACGAATTAACATTCACATAAATATCAGGGCGCTTCCTACTAAAGAAGAAAAACGGCTCCTCTGCAGGAGCGCGTGCCCAACTACCAAAAGGGGCGTGTTCCTTCCCGAGCTCCCACACCGCACCAGCTGGGCCACGGCAGACCACGGCGGGCCACGGCCTTGAGACGTGAGTGGAGGACTCAGAGAACGGCCCAGGTTCCTCAGGCAGGGTCCTGCTGACGGGCCTTCCCCAGGCTGGCACCCGGGCTGGGTCAGCGCACAGCAGCTGGGACCCAACGCCTGGCCACGGCTGTTCCCAGCTGGCCTTCCTGCCCTTCAGGGCCTGCACATACCGTCCCCTCCCGTCTTCCAACCAGCCCCAGAGGCCAACGTGTCTGAGCAGCCCCAGCCCCGTCCAGGCAGCGCCTGCGTGGTCTGCCGAGGGGCCTGCGGGGGCGGGGCTCTAGTCTAGGAGGGCCAGGAGATGCTCTTCCCTGGATGTGCATGGGGGAGGCTGTGCTAAGGAAGATTCCCGAACCATCAGTGGGGGCAAAGGCATAGCTGGCACTCTACCCACAGACCAGGGCCTGCAGAGCCGCCCGCACCTCAGGCACTGGGAGACCCACTCTGGAGCAGACAAGGCCGGCCAGGACCTCGGGGCCATCCCTCAGCACCTGCTGCAGGACGGACAGAGCACTCCGAGAGGAAGCTTCCAGCACACCTGCCCGGAGCCCAGGCCGCCTCGGAGTTAGGTGCAAAGCTGCCATAGTTTGGAGCTGCATAGCACCAGAGGCTGAAAGTTCAAGGTCAAGGCCCTGGCAGGGCTGGTTCTTCCGCGGCCTCCCCGGTGTCTTCGCCTGGCCTCCCCTCCGCGTGCGCCGGCGTCTCCTTGTTCCCCTTGTTTTTCTCTCTTTTCTCCTCGTTTGTTTCTCTCTGGCATGCATCGCACAGCGCCTTGTGCCGTGCACAACCCTCCCGCCTGACCTCCTGTGCAGGTGGGGTCAGGCACCTCACTGTGTCTGGCCCCCAGTGGCCTCTGTGGCCAGGCAGCACTCCCGCAGCCGTGCCCCTCGTGTCCGCTCCTCGAGCACCAGTCACGTTGGGTTCGTGACCTCGGTTTGACTTAATTATCCCTTTTAAAGACCCTGAATCCAGAAACAGTCACACCCTGAGTGCTGGGGCTGGGACTTCAACAGGGAGCCTGAGGGGGCACTCAGTCCAAGCAGCCTCCACGCGCCACCGTCACACAGGGCCCAGGCGCCACTCAGGGTGTGCCGCCTGCACAGGAAGGCAGGAGGGCAGCACAGGCGGGCAGCTGCCTGAGCCCCCGACAGACAGCAGCCAGGCTGCGAGGCTCCGGGGCGTGTCCGGGCGGGCCTCGAGGGCCCTCCCCTCTTCACTGGGCTGTCTCGCCCCCCGACACAGAGCAGGGTGCAGGCCCAGGGGATGAGGGTGCTGCACGCCACCAGGGCTGACGTGCCCCGGGACAGGGCAGACCACAGACCCTCTGGGACGTGGAAGCCACATCCCCCATTACACGGTGCAGTGTGAGGCCAGCTGCTCCTCCCCCCAGCCTCGGTTTCCCAGAGCGGGTGGACCATTGAGGGGCTGATGGGGAGACTCCATGGGAGCGGGTCAGTGTCCCCCGGGTCTGGGGTCTTCTCAGGGACAGGCCCCTGGCTTTCCCCTCCACCAGGAGCCGCCACCTCCCTGGGTCCTGGGCCACTCATGCACACGCAGAGTCCGGCACCTGGCCCGATCTCAGCTTCCTTCAAATCCGGCTCCTTTTCCTGCTCCCGGCTCTGGGACCTGCCGTGGATCCGGGGCAGGCTGACCGCCGACCGTCCTCTGCCCGCCCGCCCAGCTGCCACTCCTGGGCGGCAGCCCTGCCAGGGCCTGAGGCTGTCTGCTGCCCCTCTTGTCCAGATTTCCCAAAGCAAAAATCAGGCCACAGCATCTGACGGAGGATCTCGTCTGGTTTATTTATGGGAAGAGACGGAGCTCTGAGGGCCAGGTTGCCTGGGCCAGGGCCAGGCTGCCCGCAGGCCCTCACACACTGCCTGTCCTGTGTCCTTGCCTGGCCAACGGTATCTGGGGGAGGGGCTGGCCCAAGCCCTGGCAAGTACCCACTGGTGACATTGAGACATTTACTCATCCAGAGCCGGGACAGCCACCCTGGGGCTCAGGCCCCTCTACAGGCCGCACAGCTCAGCCAGGGGCCAGCAGTGACCAAGGGCCACCCAGAACAACGGAGGCTCAGGGTCCCCATCCGCCCTGGGTGCTGCCTCAGGCTCAGCAAGGCTATTGCACGGGTCCGATGCCCCGTGGGGACCTGACAGTGGGGAGTCCCAGGGCTGGAGAGGTGGCACCAGGGATAAGTCCAGCACCCCTACCCGTCTCAGCAGGACGCCCTGAACAGCAACTCGGACCACCCGTTGGCACCGCCGGGCCTAGGCTCTCAGAGCCTGCCCTGGAATCTGGGCAGGCGAGCTGACCGAAGCACAGGCACAGACCACGGGCTCCCCCGGCTGTCCCGGAGGGCAGGCACGGCAGAGGCTGGCTCTCACTGTCACGGCCGCCTCCTGCTCCAGGGCTCCACTCCTCCACCCGCCCCGCCCCCGGACGGCTGCCTGCACACCCACGAGAGTGCGCCCGAGCAGGCAGAGGCGTGGGGGTCTGACCAGGGGGAGGCTCTCGGTAGCCAAATCTGGGGGACCTGAGCAGATGCTGGGCAGAGACAGTGGGGGGTTATAACCCAGAGGGTGAGACAAACACCCGGGGTCTGCACTCCTGTAGCAAATGGCCCATGACGGATAAATGACGGGAAACTGTCAGGCGTTCATCCACGGGTGCTGAATCGGGGCGAGTGTGTGAGAAACACACGTGCCTCATCTCGGAGTGTCTCCCCAGGAGAGACGTCCCTCATTACAGGACAAAGAGCACGTCCCAGGGAGAGCCCCAGCAGACAGCAGAGCCGTGCGGGGACCGCGTTGCCGCAGCGCGGGGACCGCATGTGCCGCAGCACGGGGGACTCAGCACCCAGCCCAGGGTCTGTGCGGATGGCACAGCGCTTACCGGAGAGTCCCACCAAAACCTCGGCCTCCTCAGGACACACCACCTGGGGCGACACACCTGCAGCCTCGTCCCGGGGCCGGGCCCTGGACTCTCAGACCGGGGAGACTAGAGACGGCGGCTGAGTGCCACGTGGGACCGCGTGGGGTCCTGAGGCAGGTACGGACACGAGCTGGAAAACCGGCAAAACGGAAATGCAGTGTGGGGACGACAGCCTGGACCTTCACCCCGAGGCTGGAAGCCCTGGTTTCGACCTCCCACGGTGACACGAGAGGCTCCACTGGAGGCGCCGTGGAGCCCGAGGAAGTCCGCGCTTTTCCTGCACGCTCCCCTGCTGCCTTCACAGTTACTCCAACAGAAAAGGATGAAATTGGGCCCATGGCCTGGTGGCTCGTGGAGCCAGATCTCGCGGGGCTGACTGTGGGCCACATCTTGCCCCAGCAACTTGAAAAACATGCCAAGTACGTGCATGTGCGTGCCCGATGTCCTGACAGGAGGAGGGATGGCCTCACTGGGAACCTTTCCCCCTCTCTCTCACTCTGTCTCTGTGTCTCTGTCTCAATGCACCCTCTGGCAACTGGGGTGGAAACCGCACCCAGGCCCTTCTGCACGGTGACTGCCCCCTCAGTGCCCTCCTTGCTGTGTCCCCGCTCCGGGGGCAGACCCTGCAGGACGCGGCAAGTCCCAGGGCAAGAAGCAACAGGTGCCAAGGCCCCGCGGATGTCAGTGCGGAGCACCCAGGGGCCCAGACGGAGCTGGGCAGCCGAAGCAGCGCTCCCGGGCAGAGGTCCTGCTGGGCCGACCCCATGTGACCTGCTGCTCCTCAGGGCACGCCCCACTCCAGCCCACACGTGGGCCCAGGGACGCCACAGGCGCTCCAGGACTTGGGCCTGTAAGTGGCCCCAGGGTCCTGGGCAAGGGGCTTAATGAGTAAACCATCCTTGTGGGCCAGAGGGGCTGGAACGTGGCCGCCGTGGGGACTGTGCAGGCACGTCGGGCACCGACGAGCGTGGCTCTGGCCACTGCTCCAGCCACGTCCGCGAGCACGGGTGTTCCCACTGCTGTGCCCATCTCCGGCTACAGAGAGGCATGGCAACAGCGTCCTTGGCTCTGTGTGCCCTAACAGTGGTGCCCAGGGCGGGGGCCCCACACCCTCTAAGCTCTGTGCCGTTCAAGGCAGCCCTCCGGGGCCAGCTGTGCCTTGCGCTCGGCACAGTGCTCTGCGGCACCAGGCCCTCCCCGCACCCCTGTGACCTTCAGGTGACGCTGGGCGCGGCCCTCTCCCAGGCTGGTCTGCAGAGGGTGGGCTGCCCCACCCCCAGGGCCCTCCTCCCATCCTGTCCGTGGTGGGCAGAGGCAGCACTGCAGCAAGGTATGCTCAGCGCAGGGTGAGGGCCTGTGCCAGGGTGCGGGGCCCTGCAGAGGCACTGCCAGACGTGCCAGACGTGGTCTTCCCTGACGCTATAAAGTTCTGAGCTTTAAATTTAATGCGACCAGTAAGCAAGGGACAGCTGGCACTTTCCCCGCTCACACGAGTGAGATTTGCAAACAAGCTTCAAGGAAGCCCCAGGAGGCGGCATTCCCAGGGCCGGCCACAGAGTGCAGGTGAGACCGCGGGGCCAAAGATCACATGAGCCCGTCCCAAGGAGCCCAGTGCCAAGAGCAGCAGCAGTGTCCACGTCTTCCCCCGCTGCGGGGACACAGCGGGGACAGCGGACAGCACGTGTGCCCAGGAAGAGCCCAGGGGTGGCTCCTGCACCGGACACCTGTGCTCCCCCACACGAGCATGTGGGCATCACCGTCCCCTGCGAACTTCACTGAGACATCGCCCTCACCCACCCAGGGGCTCTGAACCTTGCCATGCATCTTTTAATCAAGCTACTCAGAGACGGAGCCCTGCAAAGAAGATACGTCCAGGGCTCCGGCGCATTCCAGGACAGCCCCTCTGGGAATGGTCTGGAGGGCTGCCAAAAGGAGCCAGTGGGGGCCGGTAGGAGGCATAGTGAGTAAGGTGCTGGACTCCCATAGAGTCAACTACAGTTCGAGCCCCAGACCTGGCAGCTTGAAAATCATGCTGGGCGTGTGTGCCTGCGTGCCCAAGATCCCAAGAGGAGAGCGGAGGAGAAGGGGGCGGTGGGGTGGCCATCCCGCCCGGAGGGTGACTCCTCACTTCCCTCTCACTGTCTCTGTCTCTCCTTGGTGAGTACACATGCCCTACAGCAAAAACCTTTAAAAATAATAAAAGGAGCAGGTGGGCTGGGGCTGCTCCTTGGAGTGCACATCCGAGTGAGAACTGTGAGCTGACCAGGAGCAACCCACGCCTCCCACGCCCACCTGGAGCCCTGGACGCTGCACGGGCAACTCTGAGTTGCCGCCTGGGGCCTCTGAGCACCCACTTCCAAGCCTCCGTCCCGGCGTCTGGCAGCTTGCCTTCAATGCCTTCTGTGTGAGTGGCTCACAGTCAGTTTCTCGCGGCCTCATCAAAAGAGAAGCTGTCCTGTTTCCTCGCACGCCAGGAGCCCAGCAGGCCTGACCCACGCCGGGCCTGAGCCTGCAGCATCCACCGGGTGGGACCTGTCCTTGCTGCAGCCGTAGGCATGGTGACCTCACCCCAGCCACAGGGGCTTCTCTCTCAGCACTCGGTGTAAGTGCGACCTGGAGCCGCCCTTTCGCGGACATGGGGGGCGGGGCAGTGTGGCTCTGATCTCCGGCGCGCTCCCCAGACAGAGCCCGGTTCTGTGCTGTCTGTCCCTACAGAGTCACACTTCCTGGAAAGTGCGAACCTCCTGCGGCCGAGCCCCGCGAGCCCGCTTGTCAGTGGGATGAACGAGCCATTCCCCACAGGGGTCTCCCTGCAGGCTTTGCGTACCGACCAGAAGTAAGGCTGGAAGCAGAAACTGGCATCTCTACGTAAAGAGTCTCTCACCGCAGCGACTCGGGCCAGGGGCTGAGGCACGCCAACACCTGTCACCGTGGGCCGGAACACGCCACGGGCCTGGCAGAGCCGCCCAGGACAGGCCTGGGGCACCAGCTCCCATTACTGTGGCGAGAATGAGCCAGCACATGACACAAGGACGGGCGGGGGACCCCAGCTCCTGTGGCCCTGGGCCGGAATGCGCCAAGGGCTCGGTTCAGGCCTGGCCCCAGCCTGCTCCTGTGCCCCGCTTACTCACAGGGGCTGCTGTGCCCGCTCAGCTCAGGCTGGGGCCCCGCGCACGGTGCCAAGGAACGGCGGCCGCTGGGTCCAGGAGAGCCCAGAAACAGCCCCCACGTTCTGCCCGAGGGCCGCCTTTCCTGGGCAGCGCTGTGCCCCAGGCGGGGCAGACGGGTTCTGCCCGACGGCCACCTTTCCTGGGCAGCGCTGTGCCCCAGGCAGGGAAGACGCACCCAGCTGGGGCTCGTGCAGCCTCTGAGGGCTGCCCCATGGACCGTGAGACGCTGGCGCCAACCTGACCAAGGAAGGGCACCCAGGGACTTGCCCACTGGGAGGAAGTCAGAGTAGCTTGGGGTGACCCTGAGACCCAACTGTAGGCTCCAGGGAGGGGCAGGGCTATCCCAAGTCCCAGTCCAGCCCCACCCATGGCATCCCTGCGGCCTCGTCAGCACCCACAGGGTGACTTCGGGACAGTGCCCCAGCTTCCAAAGCAGAGGTACTTCCTGCCGCCCAGGGGTGGGGGTGCCGTGAGGGGGCTTCTAGAGTCACCAAGATACGTCAAGATTACCCCTGAAATATCTCATTCCCCACCAGGTCAAGCCGACGTGGGCTGCACACACCAACGCGGTAACTCTCCCATGGGAGGCCAAGAGCCCGGAGACGGTCTAAAGAAGGAGCAGGGGCTCCAGGGCGCGGTGGTGAGGCGCACAGAGGAAGCTGGCCCCACGCGCCTGGAGTCAACGCCCGGCCCCAGCGGGTACGTGCCAGGTGTGCGCCTGCACCCGGGAACCTGGCTGCAGGAAGAGGGGGGACTGAGGGGCCCCAGCCCCGTGCACTGCTCTCGCACGTGTGCACTCACCACGGGCAAGCCACTGCAGGGATGGGCCTCACTGCTCCCTCCGGGGGGCCGGCACGTGGGGAGCGTGGAGGGTTCCCGCTGGTTTATGCTCCTGCTCCAGAACCAGGCCTCAAGCACCCACAGAGGTGGCTGGTTTGTCCGCCACCCCAGAAGGTGACAGCACCCAGCACTGAAGCGCTGTTCTGGGTTGGAAGGAGCCTGCTTTGGAAAGACAGAGAGGGACCCGCCCCTGGCTGCGCCCTTCTGGTGACAGTCAGTCTGGCTGTCCCCTGCAGAGGCTGACTGGTGGACGGGCTCTCCCTGGCTCTCTCGGCAAAGGGAACCAAATGGAAAGCAGGGCCTGGAAGAGGGGATGGAGAGGGGCCATGCTCCTGCTGTCGGGAGCCCCGCGTTCCTCCCGCCCTTAGGGTCTCTCCTGTCCGCAGTTCCGTGAGCTGTCTTCTTTACACTCCCTTCCACCCACTCCCCGCGACCCCCAGATCCTGACTGGGCCACCAAGGCAGGCTCCATGCAAAGGGGACCCAAGACTAGTCCAGAAGGTTCTGAGCAAGGTCAGGAGCCCCTCCCACGGCTGTGGGCAGTCCTGACAAGCGGGGAGCCCAGCAGAACGGTGGTCGGTGTGGGGGGAGTTTAGAAACAGCCCGTCAAGGCCCCCTCTGCACACACACCCTGACCATCCCGCCCCACTGCCACCGAGCACGGGCTGGGCCTTGGCAGGAAGAGGCTGCCAGCGAGGAGGGAGGGGTCCCCCTGCAGGACTCCCCATCCCAGTGGAAACACCCTCTGGGCTGCGGTCCGGAGAAGAGGGCTCCCCTCAGCCCACAGGCCCCACCTCTGAGGGCCGGCACTGGCTTACCCCCGGCCGCTGTGACCGCGCAGCAGTCGGGTAGCCCCGGAACCGCAGGGACACCTTCCTAACGTCTCTGCCCCTGCTGTCTGCTGGATGCCTGCTGTGTCTGGCAGGGCAGAGGGCTCTCTCAGGGTCATCCCTGGAAGGGCACCACCCCCCACAAGGGCTCCACCTCACGCCCTGCTCATCTCCCAAAGGTCCCGCCTCCTCGTGGGTCACCTCCATGGGGACCCAGCATGTTAATTTGGGGAGGGGCACAGATATGCAGGGACAGAGGCCGAGGGGGCTTCTGCCTGGGCCCCCCACGTGGAAGGACCCCACCAGCTGGGTCAGTCAGGCAGCCAGGAGGACCCAGGCCAAGAGCAACAGCACTGCTGGGACGGATGCCTCGAAACCACCCTGAGCCCAGTGAGGGGGCTCCATGTGGAGCTGCACGCGGAGCAGAAGGCCCGGCCGCGGAACAGCCAGACGGGACGGCAGACCCGAGCTCTCCCGGGGAACGGGCGGGCCGAGCTCTCCCGGGGAACCGGACAGACCCGAGCTCTCCCGGGGAACGGGCGGGCCGAGCTCTCCCGGGGAACAGGACCAGCCCGAGCTCTCCCGGGGAACAGGACCAGCCCGAGCTCTCCCGGGGAACCGGACAGACCCGAGCTCTCCCGGGGAACGGGCGGGCCTGAGCTCTCCCGGGGAACCGGACAGACCCGAGCTCTCCCGGGGAACAGGACCAGCCCGAGCTCTCCCGGGGAACAGGACCAGCCCGAGCTCTCCCGGGGAACAGGACCAGCCCGAGCTCTCCCGGGGAACCGGACAGACCCGAGCTCTCCCGGGGAACAGGACCAGCCCGAGCTCTCCCGGGGAACAGGACCAGCCCGAGCTCTCCCGGGGAACCGGACAGACCCGAGCTCTCCCAGGGAACAGGACCAGCCCGAGCTCTCCCGGGGAACCGGACAGACCCGAGCTCTCCCGGGGAACAGGACCAGCCCGAGCTCTCCCGGGGAACAGGACCAGCCCGAGCTCTCCCGGGGAACAGGACCAGCCCGAGCTCTCCCGGGGAACAGGACCAGCCCGAGCTCTCCCAGGGAACCGGACAGACCCGAGCTCTCCCGGGGAACAGGACCAGCCCGAGCTCTCCCGGGGAACCGGACAGACCCGAGCTCTCCCAGGGAACAGGACCAGCCCGAGCTCTCCCACACCATCGGGCATTTGGCCCCCACGCGGCGGGCGTCGCGAGGGAAGCACGGTGCTGACCCCTAAGGACGGGCCATGGCCTGGTCTGGCCCTGCGGGTGGGTCTGAGGGAACCCTAGTGTTAGAGGGTTTCTGAAGCAGAAAAGTGATGGCTGGCAGGGGAAAAGCAGGATGTGGACTTCCAAGTCACAGCAGAAGGGAAAATGGGGAAAACCAAGTCTAGATAGCCAGGAACAAAGTCGTTTAAATTTAAACAAACCTTCACTGCGCCCTGGCGGAGGGGAGAGGCTGGCCGGACAGAGCAGCGAGAGGACGCAGCAGCCAGTCACCAGAAAGAAGGGTGAGGCAAGGCAGGTGGGAGGGGGAGGCGGGCCAGGTCCTGCCAGGCCAGGGCTTTATTCCGATTCCTAGCAGCCTGAGGAGCTCAGGGGCCACCCTCTGGAGACAGTGGCAGAGACTTGCTATGGACCCATGGTGGGCTCAAGGTCGGGTCCTCAGGGGTAGCCTGGGCTCAGGGCGGGAAGGGCAGGGCCTGCTGCAAACCGAGGGGAGTGCTGCGGCTCCCGGTGAGCCCAGCTCGGCTTGTCCTGCCCTGCACCGAGGGGCTGACAAGCCAGACACAAAGGTGCCAAGACGCAGGCCCCCCCAGACCACATGCACCACCACTGACGACTCTGAGGGGCTGGGCCTTGGGTGGGAGACGGAGCCCCTGAGTTTGAAGAAACAAATGCAGGTGGCATCAAAGACGAAAAAAGAGGCAGAGAGAACAGACCCAGAAGGCGGGTGTCTACGCCACGGAAGGCGAATTCGGGGTGAGCATATGGGACGGCCCAGAGACTCGTGTGGTGTCCCGTGGTGGAAACGCTCAGGCAGGGAACTGGCACTGCCACACGGGAGGACAGCAGGACGACGTCTGGACCACGTCTCGGGCCCTGCCTGTGACCGCAGCTCCAGCAGCCCCAGGCAGGCACGGGCATTTAATAAGAAGCAAGTAGGGTGGTTTATGGCGGCCGCTGGCGTGTCGCTGAGCTTGAATGGCTGCTCTTCAGGGCCATGGAGCGGGGCCGACCCACCGGCCCCTCCTGCCACCCAGCCTGAGCCCCGCAGTCCTGTCCCTGTGCTCCACTCCCAGCACCCACATCTGGCAACGTCTCAGCACAAGTCACCGCCAGACTCTGCTTCTCCAAGCCAAGGGCCCAGCACGAAGCTGGAGGAGGCGCCCCGCTCTGCCCTCCCCGCCCCACCCTGCAGCCGGGAGCCCCCATGAAGTGCCAGGCCTTTCTCTTGACTGTGCCCAACCCCCATCCACTTCCCAAGGCTCTGAGCCTACTCCGTCTCTTGGGACCCCCCTCAAGACCTCCCTCCTCACTCCTAAGGCATGACAGGCTCTCAGCCACGGGGACACGATGCCAGCTCCTTGTCCCCAGCCGAAGAGCTGACCCTACAGCCCCTTTCCTGTGATCCCAGAGGACAGGGAGCTCCTCCTCTGAGCCAAGGTGACCAAGCCCCAACACCCCTGGTGCCCTTGAGAGTCTTGATCCCTGGAGCTGGCCCCATACCCTAGTGGTTAAGGGAGACGGATCCCACATGGCTGACAGCAGTTCAAATCCCAGTCCTGGTAGCTTGAAACTCAGGCTGGGCACACGTGCATCTGTGTCCAAAATCCCACCAGGACGGAGAAGTCTTTAGAGAAGGAGAACTGCCCGTCTGTCGCCATCTCTCCGCGAGCACATGTCCTGTCCTGGCCCTGGATCCTCCCCCACCTCCAGGGCCTTCTCCCAGAGCCTGCAGCTCTGCAGTCTGAAACAAGCGCCCCCAGCCCAGGCCTACCTCCCCGCTGCCCACCCTCCTCCAGGCCCCTCTCCCTGACGGCCTATTTCTGCTCACACTACACGGGCCCATAACACAGACTGCACACCCCCCGAAAGCTCACCTAACATTTACAGAAGCTGAGCAAACACGGCGACAAAGCAGCTTCAGAAACTGCGCCAGGCTCGGAGACCCAGGTCGGCCCCGCGTAACTCAGGCCGACTGGCCCCCCCGTCCCACAGCAGCGAGGCAGCCGTGGAGGGCCTGCAGGCCCGTGGCCCCGAGTTCACATACTGGAACCCTGACTCCCAGGTGAGGGAGGAAAGAGTGGGGCCTTGGTGAGGGCGATCAGGCCATGAGGACAGGGAGCTGGCCGGCCCCTCCCACACATGGGGACACGCAGGAGCTGCCATCTGCAGGCAGAAGGGGAGCCTGCCCTGGACACCGAGTCTGGGGACCTTGACCTTGGACTTCAGCCAGTAAATGTCAAAAAGAAACGTCTGTCATTTATAAACCACTCATCATGCTGCTTGTTAGAGCACCCCGGTGGGCACACGCGACACGGGTAGAGCCGGGATGCTGCGGGAGCCCGCCGGTGCCCGGAGCACAGGCCAGGGAAGCACAGGCCGGGTAGGGGTGCAGTGGGTCTGGAACCCGAGCTAGAACCTGGGGCTGCTGGAAACGCCTGAGTGGGCAGGAACGGTGCCGGAAGCAGGCTTGTAGGAGCAGACCCGTGCTGGTGAGGGGTGGGTGTCACTGAAATGCTGAATTCGGACAGAAATGCTAACGAGACCTCATCCAACCCACAGGTGCTGAGCTCGCTCTCCCCATCTCCCCCTCTCTCACACGCGCGCCCTCAAACAGGTCCACTCACGGGAAACCACATCCACGTACGAGATGGGACAGTCACCACGCTGCCAGGGCGGCCGTCGGTCTACATTACTGCTGCAAACAGCCAGCGGCACGGACTTACCCTCTCACATTTCTAGGGGTCAGAAGTCCCAAATGGGTCTCATGATGCTGACTCCACCGAGGCTGGGCTGGTCCCTCCTGGGAACGCAGACGAGAACCCGTTCCCTCACTACTTCCAGCTCTAGAGCCTCCCCCACCCCTCCCCGGGGCTCAAGCTTCCCCCATCTTCAGACCAGCAGGGTGGCGTCTCTGAGTCCCTGGCCCTGGCCTTCTGCTTCCCCTCTTCTCAGAATCCTTGTGATCGCATTAGGTCCACCAGCTGGTCCCAGATACCTCACCCTCAGAGCCAGCTGGTTAGCACCTCCATTTCCACGGCAACCCCGTCCCTCTTGCCACGTAACATCCATATTCCCACGCCGGGATTGCTACGTGGCCGTCTTGGGGGTCTGTCTGTCACCGCGGCGGCCGTCTCACGGTGGCGGGGGCTCACAGTGCTGCTCTCCTCGCTACCCTTGCTGTGCCGTGCCATGGCGCCGGCTGTGCGCGCACTGTACAGCGTCAGTCACCTCACCGCTGGGCAGTTATGAACAGCGTTTGTGACTGTAGGGGATGCAGAGAAGAAATAAAGGCACCTCCTTGCTGCACCTCTGCAACACTCCTTGGGTTGATCTTTCTCCTCGTCCCCGATTTCGACCTGCCTAAAGACAGGACAGACCCCAGCACTGCTGCCCCTGGCATGGTGCACAGTGGGCTGGACTCAGAGAGCCGAAGGTGTTTCCCAGACTCAAGATAAATCCCGGCATCGAGGGGGCCCTGGTTCTGGGGGATGAGGCACACACTCAAAAATGCAATCGAAAGCCAAGATCCAAATAAACACGATGGCATTATTGAAAAGTCCTCACACAAAACCCAGCCCAGCCACAGTCTGTGGGCGCGCCAGCAGACAGACACTGCAGCTCTGGCCCTGGCTAAGACCCTTCCCTGAGCAAGCCGGGGGAAGATGGACATCCGCGAGGTCCCGTGGGGGCCAGAGGCAGGAGGGTGTGTCCCACAGGCTGAGCTGAAGCCCCAGCACAGGCCTCATGATGTGGCGGCCAGCCCCTGCAGACCCTGGCCACCCCTCCAGTCTCAGCGGTCAGCCCCCCCGCCCTGCTCCCTGCTGCAAGAACGCCCTGCTGCGGCCTAGGCCACGCACTGGGGCCTCGCCTGTCCCGGCCCTGGCCCCCAGAACACCGAGGACACTGCCCAGAGGCCCACCCTGGCTGTGCCATCCCTGAGTCCCCAAGCTGAAGAAAAGATTTGGACCCCGCTGAGACCTACCTGAGGCGTTTAGACCCAGTCCTGCTGTTACTCCAGGCTATTTGGCCTCTTTTGGCCTGTTTCTCCTGTTACATGCCACTACACTGCCTACGTTACAGGGCTTCCTAAGGGCTAAGAGCAGACGAGGAAGCAAAGCCGGCGGGTTCGGCATCACTACCATCATTTCACACGTTGGGAAAGACTCAGTGAGGTTACGCGGCCGACCCAGGTCTGTTGACCCCAAAGCTGTGCTCTGCCTGATCCTGACAGTGACAGAGGAGTTCCCAGGACTGGCCCACAGCTGGGAGTCACCCTGGGAGGCACAGCTATGCAGAGCTCCCCACCCAGGGCAGCATCTGAGGACCGAGGGGGGGAAATGGGTGCCGAGTATTTCCCTCCAAGCGTGCTGAGTCCCGGACTTGATGCAGAATGCAGAGCAGCCTCCCCTCTGGGAAGGAGCCCAGTAAGGCAAGGCCCTGCCCACCTGCCCACCTGCCCACCTGCCCGGCAGCCCAGCAGAGCCCCCTCACCCAGCATGGGCTTTTGAAGGGGGACCAGAGCGCGGTGCGAGGTGCAGTGTGCCCTTGCTCCCAGCACGCAGTGCAGGGTGGGGCGCGGGGCAGGCTTCCGCCAGCTCTGGAAAGGTCGGTTGACATACCTTGCCCGTGGGCACCCTAGAGCAACCCTCAGGCTCCAGGCTCAGGCTCACTGCGTGGGACCTGCAAGCCGGGCCCAGCTGGACGCAGCACTGAGGCCAGCCGTGGATAGCCTCAGGAAGCCAAGCAGAGAGCAGGTGGGGAGCCATGCGGGCAGGGCGCTCAGCAGGGGCCAGGCTGCTGGGATGCATGCCCGCTACACGTAGGAAAATAGATAGGGGGTCAGGCCAGGGCACCCCAACCTGAGGGCCCCAAGATTCACAGCAGAGGGAGAGTTGACTCCTACATGGGCCTCTGGACCAGGAAGGAACCCCAGGGACCTACGGTCCAGAGGGTCCAGCTGCCCACCCTGTGCCCTGCCAGCACCCCCACAAGGGTGGCCGCCGGTGTGTGCACACAGTGGACATCTGGGACCTAGGCTGGGCCCAGACCACAGGCCCTACTCCTAGGGGGCAGGTGGGCAATAACAGGTAAGCTGGGAACTACAAGAGTTATCCGACTGTGAAGACAAAGTTCAGGGTCGTGCTGTGAGGCCCGGGTTAGAGAAGACTTCCTGGAGGAGGTAACTTAGAGCTAAAGCCTGAAGGATAAGAAAGGGCCACCCATTCAGAATTCTGGCAAAGAAGCTTCCAGACAGAGGGCATAGCAAATGCAAAGGCCCAAGGTCAGGAGAAACATGCCAAGTTTGAAGAAAGAAAAGAAGCCCGTAGTGATTGGAATGTGGGCAGAGGGTGGGCAGATGGAGGCATGAGGTCAGAGGGGGAGGTGGCGACAGACCTGTAGTGCCTCCTCAGAGGGTTAGAGTTTGCATTTTCTCCTGCAGGGTCTTGGGCAAGGGGCTGTTGAGACCCAATTCCCTTCAACTGCTCTGAGTAGGCTGTGAGGACAGCAGGATGAATGTGAGGGCAAGAGGCTCCCTCCCCACTCCCTAGGAAATGCCTGCTCAAATGGAACATGGCTGTGCCTGTGTTTCTGCTTGTAAAAGTCCCTCCTCCCAAATACAAATGGCCTCAACATGGTTCTAACAGCAGGTGAGAGTGTGAACACTCCCTTGTGTCCCCACTGAGCACAGCCGTGCAGTATGGATTGAACATATGAAGCAGCTATTTGAGGACTCTGAAAAGTAAGTAACAATAGGCAGGGTCTGAAGTGCCATCGAACCAGCAGGGAGTTTACTACTTTTATCCCAGAAAGGTGGAGAGATCCCATGGCTTTTTACACTCTGTCCTCCCATGGGTATAGTCACAGAAAGTGTGCAACCGAGCAAGGTCAAAATGACTCAGATAACTGCAGATTCCTGATCTAAACCATGGAGCCCAGAGGAAGTGGGAAAACATTGTTAATATACTGAAAGAAAAGAACGGTCAACCCAGAATTCTATTTCCAGCTAAAATATCCTTCAATAATTGTGGAGTAATTGGGCCAGCTCCGTGGCACAGTGGTGATGTGCTACTCAGGAAAGGCACCTTCCCACACAGTGAGGTCGGCCTGAGACATGCTGGACCTACGTGAGAGTGCCCAGGATCTCACAGGTTAGAGGACTGGAGGAGGGGGGTCAGGGGATGGCCAGACCTCACAGAAGGCATCTCTGCCCCCCCCCGCCATGTGCATGCATGTACTCTATTGTGAATAAGGGGGGGGGGGGGGGAAGAATGACAAAAAAAGACATTCTCAGATGAAGAAAAACTAAAGGAATGTGTTGCCAGCTGACCTAAACTAAGACAGTTGCTAAAGAAAGTTCATCAGACAGAAGGAAAATGATCCTAGAAGGTATTTTTGAACATCAGGAATAAAGGAATATCAACATAAATGGTATATATCTATTAAAATACAATAAACTTGTCTCTTGGGTGCTTTAAAATAAAAGGAATTATAACATCGTCTGCTGGATCAATGCATGTAGATGTATAAAACACACCTATGACATATATAAATGGGAGAGGCGACGATGGTAAGCCCTCAACACTCAACTTGAAGTGACAAAACATTGATTCTAAACAGACTGTGAAAATTTAAGGACATTGGGACCAGCAGTTAGCGTAATGGCTATGTCGCTGGACTCCCATGTAGTCGACCATGGTTCAAGTCCCAGGCCCGGTGGCTTAAACTCAAGCCGGGCGCATGTGCCTGCGTGCCCAGGATCCTGAGAGGAGAATGGAGGAGAAGGGATTGTGGCATGGCCATACCCCTGGGGGGTGATTTCTCACTTTCTGTCTCTCTCTGTCTTTCCAGCGAGTGCACGTGCCCTATAGCAAAAACCGCTAAAAAAATTTAATAAAAAAAAAGTTAAGGACATTTATTATAATCCCTAGACCAATCACTAAAAACACTATTATAGCCCAACACAATAAAAACATTAAAATGAAATACTAAAGACGTTCAAGTAGTCAGAAATAGACAAGCAGAATAAACCCAAAGCATTCAGAATAAAAGAAATAATAAAAATGAGCATAAAAAAAATCAGTAAAACTGAATATAGAACTAGAGGAAAATCAATAAAAACCAAAAGCCAGTTTTTTAGAAAGATCAGTAATATTGATAAATCTCTACCAAGACTGACAGAAGGAAAAAGAAAAAAATACAAATTACCAACATTGAAAAAATTTAAAAGATATCACTAATGACCTTTTAGGCATTAAAAATGGAATACCACAGACAACTCTATGAACATAAATCCAACAACTTTGATGAAATGTATGATTTCCTTAAAATCCATAAACTACAGGTGGCATGGTGGTTAAGATGCTGGGCTTCCACATGGCCAGCCATGGTTTGAGTCCCAGATCGGGTGGATTGCTTCCTCGCCTTCCTTCTCTCTGTGTCTCTCTCTAGTGAGCACATATGCCTATAGCAAATTAAATAATAAGAATAACAATGAACAAAATTAAATAATTCTTTACCAAAAAAAAAAGGAAAGAAAGAAAATCCATAAACTACCAGTACTCACCTAAGATGAAACAGATAACCTGAAAAGTCCTGTAACTATTAAATAGATTGAATTCATAGTTTAAAAGCTTTCAAGGGATGGTCCCGTGGCCTGGTGGTTAAGAGAACCAGATTCCACATGACCAATCACACGGTTTGAATCCTAGTCCTAGCAGTTTGGAAAACACATCAGTCACCTGTGCATGCATGTCCCAAATCCTGACAGGATGAAGAAAGGGAGGAGAAAGGATTGCAGTGTGACCATGTGACCAAAGCACTAAGGGGGTGCTTTCTTTCTCTCCTTCTCTGTCTCTCTATCTCTCTCTGGTGAGCACATTCACCCTCTATCAAAAAAAAAAAAAAAAAAAAAAAAAAAAGTTTCAGAAAAACAGTATCTAGGCCCTGATGGCTTTACTGGAAAAATCTACTAAACCTTTAAAGAACACAGGACACCAATTCCACACAATCTCTTCTATAGAATGTTCCCCCCAAAATTCATGTGTTGAAATTTGGTTGTGACAATATGAAGAAGGTGGAAAATTAATCCAATTATGGGATTAGGCAGTGGAGCATTTGGGAGGTGATTAAGATTATATGAAGTCAAACAAGTTAAATTTATCTTGGAAATGCAAGTAAGCACAATATTCCAAAATTAATATAATCTACCATACTAACAAACTGAAGAAGAAAAACACATAAGCATATCAAATGATGTATAAAATACATATGATAAAAATCAGCACCCAATCATGAGTAAAATAAACAATTTTCAATGAACTAATATAGAAAGGAACTTCCTCAATCTATTATAGAGCATCTACCAAAAGACAAAGCTAACGATATCCCACAGTGAAAATGAACTGTCTCCCCCTAAGATTGAGAACATTTTCATCATTCCTAGTCAGCATTGGATAGGAAGTTCTAGACAGTGCTTTAAGCAAGAAAAATAAATACAAAGCATACAGAGTAGCAAGGAAGAAATATATAACTGTCCCAATTCATAGATATTTATTCATAAATAACGCCAAAGAATCTATTCCATCATTGGAAAAGTCATGATTCATTTTTGCACAGAGAAATACATCAGAACTTTTCTGATGACCCAGTATAAAAGAAAATTTTAGAACTAACAAGTGAGTTTGGTAAGGTCACAGAGTACGAGGTCAAATACAAAAATCAATCGTATTCCTATGCTCTGGCAATGAATTATTGAAGAATGAAGAAAAAATTCTAAACCACTTACAAAGCCAAAACAAAACCAAAGTACTTTTGTATAAGTCTAAAACTTATGTGCATAATTCATATCCTGAAAACTATAAAATGCTGATAAGGAGAAATTGAAGAAATAAATAGAGATATATACCATGTTCATGGATTTTAAAACTCAACATTGTAGGGCCAGCCAGTGCCGTGGTTCTTGAGGCAGCTGGATCCCACCTGGCCAGCTATCCAGTTTGAATCTCAGACCTGGTGGTCTGAAGAACACGCTGGGTGCTATGTGCATGCATGCCCAAAAATCTCAAAAAGAGGGGAAAATAGAGAAGAAAAGATTGTGGTATGACCATCCCCCTTTGGGGGGAGTTCTTCTCACTCTCCCTCTCTTTCTCTTTCTCTCTCTCTCTGTTTCTCTCCAGTGAGTCAACAAGCTTTCTATTTTTATAAATTAAAAAATAAATAAAGTGAACGCATAATCTTTTTTTTTTTTTAAGAGAGGTTTTTGCTATAGGGCGCGTGCGCTCGCCAGGCAGACAGAGACAGACAGAGAGATAGAAAGCGAGAAATCACCCCCCAGGGGGGATGGCCACGCCGCAATCCCTTCTCCTCCATTCTCCTCTTGGGATCCTGGGCACACACGCACACGTGCCTGGTGTGAGTTTTAAGCCACCGGGTCCGGGACTCGAACCGCGGTCAACTGCGTGGGAGTCCAGCGACATAGCCATTACGCTAACTGCTAGTCCCAACGCATAATCTTAGGGAAAAATTCAACACTGTAAAAATATCAATTCTCCACATATCGTACTACATATTTAGGGTAATTACAATCAAAATCTGAGTAGACTATTTTGTAGATATAGATAAGAACAAAGATGGCCAGAGCCTAGGTATGTGTCCCTGGAGAACTCCACCCAAGAACCTCAGCTGTGAACCACGATCCTCAAGGTGAATGTGGCTGGCAGTAAGAGGGTGAACTGACCCTCACTTAGGACAAGCCAGAGCAGGTGGAGCCAAAGATGTCCCTGAAATCCAACCACACTTGCTTAGTATCTTTCTTAGGAACTTCTCTGTGTACGAAGACAGAGAACACAGCTCACACTCACAAATGTCCATGGTAGAACTTGCCTGTGAGCTTCCAGAGTGACCAAGAGAAGAACAAGGAGGCTGTGGACTGCTGGGTGACAGGCCAGCTCTCCCTCAGCTGTGCCCAGGGACTGCCTCACTGGCTCTGCCCCTAAAGCCCCATTGCACTCTACACTCTTTCACACTCAGAGTCCAGAAGACTGCCCTTCTAGCTACCCTTACACAGTTCTTAGAATGCCCCCAAACCTTTTCCTCACTTGGAAAACTCCTACTCAACCTTCAGGGCCCAAATTCCATGTCTCTTCCTCTTTCCACAGATATAACCTCAGGCCTAGATGGAAGGCCAGTTGGCAGGAAGAGGGCAGTAATGAGAAAATTCAGTCAGCAAATAATGTGGCTGTGGGAAAGGCCAGAGACAGCCAGGAGACAGGCCCCCGTGGCCCCAGCAATACCCACAGGAAGACAGGTGTGCGGGAACAGCCTGCCACACCGCCTCTAACCATGAGAGATACTCCCGTGTTGCTCCCTCAGTTCCACCCCACGGTATCCACCCTACAGACACCACCACTGCCACGGGGCACAGGAAGCAGACTCCCTGACCTTCCACGGTATCCACCCTACAGACACCACCGCTGCCACAGGGCGCAGGAAGCAGACTCCCTGACCTTCCACGGTATCCACCCTACAGACACCACCGCTGCCACGGGGCGCAGGAAGCAGACTCCCTGACCTTCCACGGTATCCACCCTACAGACACCACCGCTGCCATGGGGCACCAGGAAGCAGACTCCCTGACCTTCCACGGTATCCACCCTACAGACACCACCGCTGCCACGGGGCGCAGGAAGCAGACTCCCTGACCTTCCACGGTATCCACCCTACAGACACCACCGCTGCCACGGGGCGCAGGAAGCAGACTCCCTGACCTTCCACGGTATCCACCCTACAGACACCACCGCTGCCATGGGGCACCAGGAAGCAGACTCCCTGACTTTCATTTTAATTGCCAAACACGAAATGCCCCAAGTGCCCACACTAAATATTCCATCTGTCCCATGAGGCATCACTGGGCGGGGATGGGAAATGGCCTACACACCAACACAACTCGGACTCCAGAAATACTGCATTTTTGAGTGAAAAGGCACATTATAGGATAGCGATTACAACATTGTTCCAAACATGGACCAGGAACGTGTCTGAAGAAAAGGAAACATGCGTAAACGATACTCTGTGTTTTCCCCGAGCACATTTAGGTACATGTAAGCACGGGAGAGGGGCTGGAGGGCCCGGAGGGACAGCTTTTCATGCCCTCGCTCCCTCGGCCGCAGGAGAACCTTGGTTTTCCCTGACTGGCATGGCTGCAGGCTTGCAAGCCACATTCAGATGACTTGGGTGACTTAAACAAGTGATAAATTCATTGAAATTAGACATATTTTTTCGAAAGGCAAGAACCTGCAGTGAAACCTCCGGGGCCAACTCCAGCGGCCAGGGCCACGTGGCGCGGTCTGAAGGGGAGGCGGACACCAGCGCACCACGCCCGCTGCTCAAACGGACACGCGCACAGAACCCATCTGCACACACTCAAGCGCATGCTTGTGCACGCACAGAGCACACACTCCTGCACACACACTCACACACACGGAGCTCAGCGTGGATACTCAGGGTCAGGGTAGCTGAGACTGGGCAGAGGTCCCAGAGAGCACCCCAAAGCTCCCCCAGAGGCTGGGACCAGGCAGGTGACCAGCCCCAACACGTCTGGGGGAGCAGGGGCTCCCCACTCTTCCCACCCACCTCACCCAACCTCTGGTCTCCAGTGTCAGGCCTCACGCCAGCAGAGAGCCAGGCAGACGGCCCGGCCTGGAGTAGACGCCAGGAGGAGGCAGAGCCACGGTCAGCTCAGAGCCACAGGTGCTCCGGCACCACGGGAGCCATGGCTTTGGGGGCTGGGTGGACACGCCCCTGCAAGAGGCCCCAGGAGGCCAGAGGCCACTCAGCTGCCAGAGGGGCAGCCGAGGAGGGACAGCGAGGGGGCTAACCCAGAGCACCATCCCACCTCTGTTCGGTTCTGGCGGTGGGACTCGGCCTGAGTCCACGGGGCGCACCAGCACCTAGTGAGGTGAGCACACCAAGGCAGCCCAGCCAGGCGCACCCCCCGCCAGGCCGCGGCAGCCTCGGGCCCCTGCTGCCCAGCCCACGCGCCTGCCCCACTGCACTCTGCCCCCACCCCAGGCGAGATGCAGGGAGGGCTCTGCTCCCCTCCAGGCTCGACCCAGCCCGCGGGGACAGCTTCAAGACAGAGCAGAGCGCCCACGGCTGTCCCTGGCCCGTCCTCGGGGCCCATGTGGCAGGGGCTTCTCGGCCGGACTGCAGGGTGTGCTGAGAGCCCACGGAGCACCCGGGCTGGGGACGGGGAGAACGGGGACTGTGTGACCTTGCTTTCCCCTCTCCACGTGGCTGCCCACAGAACCTCTGAGATGTGAATTGGACCTGTCACCAGCCAGCCCCGACCCTCCAGCAGCGCGGCACCGTGTGACCGCCGCATCGCAGCTGATCTCTCCTTCCCCGAGCTCCAGTGACAGATTTCCCTCCGTCCTTGGCTCGCTGCAGCCTCGTCCCTGCCTCAGGCCTTCTGCACCTGCTGCTGCTCCCACCTGCCACCTTCTTCGAAGCCCAGGTCTACCCTGCACGTCTGCTCCTCAGGAGTCTGGGTGCTCCCCGGGACCTCCGTCCCCCCAGCTGCCCCATCACGCTGTCTGGTCATTTCCCAATCTTCTCCAGGGGGTTTCTCGACCGGGTCACTGTCTGGCCCTCCAGGAGCACCCAGGGTAGGGAGCAGCATTTTCCTCGCTGAATCCCCAGCCCACCCCACCCCACCCCCAGCCAGCATCTGGCCCCTTGCAGGCACTCCACACATGACATCCCCTTCAGAGCCCCTGTTCCCCTATTTCAGGGGACACCAGGCTCCTTCTCAAGGTCCCTGTCCCTGCCCTCCAGAGCAAGTGCGGGCACACGGTAAGCGTTTCCACGAGGATCCCGGGGCTCTGGCCTGCCCCAGTTTCTGAGCGCTGGGTTGCTGGCTCTGGCTCGGAGGTGGGAAGGCCGCGCGGGGAGCTGTCTGACACAGTCGTCTGCGCGGCGGGAGGCTCTGGAGCAGTGTCAGGAGGCACCGGGACCATCTGACGAATGACCGCCTCGGGGATCCGCAGAACGCAGCGGCACCGAGAGAGAGCACTCGAAATGCCAGCTGGAAAGGTCGAGCACACCAGCTGGAAGGGGAGGTGTATGGCCCCACGGCAGGTGGAACAGGCCGGCGACCACCACCGCTCGGAGCAAGGGAGCAGCTGGTGAGGGGCTGCAGGAGCCCCTGCAGCCTGAGCGCCACCCTGCAGCCTGAGCGCCACCCCACCCTGCAGCCTGAGTGCCCCCCCACCCTGCAGCCTGAGCGCCCCCCCCTGAGCGCCCCCCCACCCTGCAGCCTGAGCGCCCCCCCACCCTGCAGCCTGAGCGCCACCCCACCCTGCAGCCTGAGCGCCCCCCCACCCTGCAGCCTGAGCGCCCCCCCACCCTGCAGCCTGAGCGCCCCCCCACCCTGCAGCCTGAGCGCCGCCCCATCCACCCCATCCTGCTGCCCCCTATGTTCTGCCTCATTTTCTTTCCAGACAAAAACTTTGAGAATAATCCGTTTAAAATTACATTTGCAAAATAGTTGCTCCCAAAACAGTGCCCCGTGCACCGGTGGGAGGGGCAAGCCCTAAGCTCTCTCAGAAAGGTGCCCCCACTCAGGGTGGAGGCCCAGCCAACGTCTGGTGGCTCCAAGGGGGCTGGCGGGGGCTGGGTGCTGACAGGGTGCTGGCTCCAGGGAGCTCGACCTCTGCAGGCTCTGCACCCCTCTGCCTCGCTCCCCAGACCCACCATGCTGCCCACGGCCACCTAGAGCCCAGTAGTCACTGGAGGCCCTTGGGACCCCCATTTCCGGGCTTGAACTCCAGCCTCCTAACCATCTTTGGAGCCTTGCTCCCACCTGGCCAGCTGCGTGGTCTGGGTGGTGAGACTCTCCCTGCCCAGAGTCTCATCTTGTCAATTGTAAAATGGGCTGAGCACCACGGCCCAAGGAGACGTGGCTGGAAGCCCTGGGGACGCAGAGGCATCAGGGTCTTTGTCAACGTACTAGGAACAGGGAGAGGGCTACCACCCGAGACCGAGGCACCCTGCACACTGCCCGGGGTCAGCGCCAGCCACCTGCCTCGGGATGCCATGGCCACCGCCTCCCTCAGCCTCCGCTGCCCACCCGCCGCCCCGTGGTTGGAGCAGGAGCCTCCAGGGCCAGGACACGGCCTTGTTGACTGCCATCTCTACGACAACAGGAAGCAAGCTTTCCAAACCACTCTTCAAACCAGATTGTACAAGGGAAGCCGCATGTGCCGGGCAGACGTGTGCCCGCCGAGCCTCCCGACCGTGCTGGTCTGCGGCGGGCCTGTCCCTCCAGCTCGGGACGAGCTGGCCTCTGGCTGGACACTGCGGACACTGCTCTGGAAGGCCCCATCTGACGGTTCCTGAGTGGGCTGTGAGCCTAGCCTCCCAGCCCAGCCCATACTGCTCTCTGGTGACCCCGGGGGACCGGCGCAGGGAGCGGCCAGGGTCAGACAGCTGTGGGCAGGGTGCGAAAAGTCGCAGTGAAGGTGCGACACGGCAGTGTGAGCCACGGACGCTGCGGACTCGGCCTGACCAGGCCTCAGTCAGGGCCCGAACTCCTCCCAGGCGCTAGCAAAGAACTGCTCAGTCTGCTTAGAGCGAGCCCCGCCCCCACATGGGCCCCCCGGTATCTGGTAAGCTGCAGAGTCCCCCCACCTCGCAGGGGATGTCTGGTCACCCCTGCTGCCTTCTGGGAGAATCCTCAAAGGTCACTCCAGCCAGAACCCCTCCCCCACTGTTCTCAGCAGCTGTCCACCTGCAGCCCCGCCCGGCTCCCAGACTGTCGGCCCCACTCACCTAGGCTGCCGTGTTCGGAGCTGAGCAAGCCCCCCACTGCGAGACCCTGAAACTAAGCCGCCCTGCAAGGGGATGCCTGGGACGGTGTACGCACGCATGCACGCTCACGCACGCACACGCACTCGCACGTGCGGGGGAGGGGGCCTGGCCAAGGCGGGCTGTCAGCTTCAGGACCGGGTTTCTGACCAGAACCCGGCAGGAGCTCTCCACACGGCCAGCGCCCATCCCCGGCCCAGACCCCGAGCTTTGGACCCCTCCACTCACAAGGAGGCTCTGGTAGGGGTGCAGCCTCGGCGCACGCAGGGTGGGCTGGAGCCAGGGCCCGCGGTGGCACTTCCCGGGCTCCAAGTCCCTTCCTGCCCCCCCCCCCCCCCCGCCCTGCCAGCCCCTGTCCTCGTCTGGCCCAGCTCGGGGGAAGCACCTCTCGCCAGCCATCTGGGGCTTGGCCGGGCCTCAGCCTCCTGGCTGCCACGTCTCACTCGGAGCGGGGCGGCCGCCAGCGCTGAGCTCAGTGAGCACGGGGGTGTGAGCGGAGTGGGGCAGGACAGGGCTCCTCCCCCGCCCGCAGCGTGGCTGCGGTTCTCGCTGTTTCCCCTTCTAGAACAAGAGTAGTAAACTCTAAGCTCGCCTCAGAGTCCAGGAACCAAAGCCCCTGGGCTCAAAGCCCTCGGCTAGCCACTCCCGCCAGCTCACTCCACTGCCCATCGGTGTGCGCACGGCCACCTCCTCGCCGGACTACGCACCCCTTCACAGGTGAGAGAAACAAGGCCGGCCAGGGCCGGGGCCCAGCAGGGGTGCCCTGGGCCAGAATCCACCCCTCGCTCTAGACGGCAGTCCTGTGTCCTCGGCGGGTTGGGGTGCTCTGCACCCGGCACGTCTCCCGCCTCCGCCCACGCCACCCCAGCCTGCACACAGGGGCTCCCCAGGGCCGACGCTCTGTCAGGGCCAAGCAAAGCCGCAGGGACGTGGGGCTGTCCTCCAGCAGGGCCAGGGGCCTCGGGCCTAGGGCCTCTCCAGACAGGGACTCTCCTTCCTCCCAGAGCCTGTCACTGTCAGCGACCGCCCCTCCTCCCTGTCCTTCAAGCCTGAGCCCGGAAGTCCTCCTGGACTCCTGTCCCTCCCACCCCAGCTCCAAGGTCCCCTAGCCTCCTGCCATTCCTCTCCCAGTGGCCTGGAGCCCGACCCAGCTTCCTTCCCGCCCTGCCTGGGCACCGACCTGCCTCACAGCTCGGTCTTATTCTTCCCGAGGACCCTGACCCCCACCCTCCCCACTAAGAGGAGCTCACAGGGCGGCCGTGGACCAGACCCGAGCCCGCCCCGGTCCCCTGAGGCAGAGAACTGTGTCAGGGTCCCAGGCCTGCTGCTCACCTGCAGTGCAGTAGGGGTGACCCCAGAGGGAGATCATTGCCCACCACTGACCTGGGGCAGGTCCTGGGTCAGGCAATGTGAGCCCAGGTCAGCAGTGCACATGGGCAGGAGGAAGGCAGCGCTGGGACGCCCCCTTCCTTGTCCAGCTCACGAGGGGCCGAGCCCTGCCCTGCGCGGCCAGCCGCAGTCACTGATGCCCCTGGAGGGCAGGGGCACACCTCTGAGTGACACATGTGCTCTGCAAGTCAGCCCATGCGGGTCGGCCGTTACGGGGCCCCAGAGAAGGAGCGGCACCGGCACGGGCGGGAGCAGCTGGCCAGGACAGCGCGGCGGGGAGGCCCGGCTGCTGGCCGGCAGCGCAGGGAGACGAGCCCAGCCGCGATGCAGGAGCAGGAGGCCTGGCGGGGTGCTGGGGTACTGCAGGGACTCCAGAGAGGAGGCGGGGGAGAGGCGGTGACAGGGACAGAGCCAGAGAGACAGGGGAGAGAAGTACCTGAGGGAGTGACTGCGAGTGACTTCCCGAGATTAGATGAGAGGCTTCAACCTGAGTGGACGCAGGGAGCTCAGCACACGCTTCCTGGAGCCCCGGCCCGGTCACATCGTGACGAAACCTCAGAACAGCCAGCGGACGAGCAGACAGACAGACAGACAGATGGCAGTCGGGGCTGGAACGTGGGGAGGGCAGGAGCCTCAGGAAGTAATGTTTGCAAAGAATAAAGAAAGGGGTCTTGGGACCAGCTGACGGCTTACTGGTTACATGGCTGGACTCCCATGTAGTCAACTGCAGTTCAAGTCCTGGACCCCGTGGCTCAAAACTCACTCTGGGCACATGTGCATGTGTGCCCAAAATCCTGAGAGAATGAAGAAGGGATTGTAGTGTGGCCATTCCCTCTGGGGGTGATTTCTCGCTTTCTCTCTCTGTCTCTCCGGCAAGTACACACACTCTACAGCAAAAATCTCCCTCCCCCCTCTCACCTGGGGGACAGGCTGCCCCATTCCCTGAGGACACAGTGACAGCAGCCCTGAGGGGGGGCTGCACCCTGTGCAGGTCAGCAGTGGCCAGCCTAGCAGTGACCAGCAAGGTGGCCCCCGGGGACAGGCTTAACTGCTGGGGGTGCTCGTGGAGGGGCTCTGGCCACAGTGTTTCCTTTAGGGCTCCCTCACCCACAGGACACCCTCCTCACTCCCTGGCATGGCCCGAGCAGCCACGCCCAGGGAAGACCTGGGACCTGGTGGGGGGTCGGGTGGTGCGTGTCACACTCCTGTGAACTGACCCAGTGGCTGCCATGCTGTCCCTCCAGGAGGACAGGGCACCCTTTCCCCTCCTCCTGGTGAGGACCAACCGGGTCTCAGTGCTGGTGTGGTGCACGTCCCGCGGTTGGCAGTGGGGCAGAGCCCAGCTGTGGAGAACGCCCACCCCAGCACAGCCTGGCCCGGGGCCTGCTATTGCCAGGTGCCAGCCTGGATGCTCTGACCAGGCTCAGCATCATGCAGGGAGAGTGGAGCAGGTGTGTGCGGGTCCTGACCCACAGCGAGTGGGGAGGCCGTGTGGATTGCACAGGGGGAAGGTTCCAGAACCCAAGCTGAGGCTCTCCAGGGGCCTCATGTGGGACCAGGAGAGAACAGGGACAGGGAACGGGCAGGGGCAAGCCTGAGGGCCTGCTGCCGGCGGGCCTCCCCGAGGTCAGGGCTGGGTCTCAGCCCAGGCCACCTCTGCCCTGGCCACCAGCAGGAGGGCCCTGCCTGGTCACTGGGTGGCGCAGGGCAGCCCGTCAACCCTCCCAGTGCCTGGCCCAGCTCGGCCACCTGGACGGCACTCCAGGCTGAGAATCCCCAGCAGAAAGGGCCATTCATCTCAGAGCTTAACTAGCCTCCTCCAATTAGTGACGAATAAAATGGCAGCATTTACTCTGAAGAGCTGCAACGTGAGATATTAATTAAATGCACTGCTGCTGAGCTGCTGCTCAGGAGGCCAGGCCTCATTAAACAGCCTGAGAGCAGCGGGAGGAGGGGGCGGGGAGGGCGGGGGAGCCGGGGGACAGCCCCGCCGTCCTGCAGGAGGGTCGGGCCCACGGCAGCCGAGACAGCTGCTTGGACGCCTTCACAGAGGCGCTCCCCAGGCATAGCCTCGTCCTTCTGAAATCCTGGATAGAAGGTGATAAGGGGGCCAGCCAGTGAGACGGCTGGATCCCACATGGCCGACTGCACAGTTCAAGTCTTGGACCCAGCAGCTGGAAACACATGCCGGGCACACGTGTGTGCGTGCCCGAGTTCAGAAGGTGGGAGACGTGGAAGGGGACTGTGACGTGACCGTTCCCCTCAAAGAGTGCTTTCTCGCTTTCCCCACCTCTTTCTATCCCCCTGGGGAGTACACAGGCCCTCTAGCAAATTTTTTCTAAGGTGATAAGAGAGGCTGGCAGGTGGCATGGTGGTTAAAGCACTAGACTCCCATGGCTGACCATGGTTCGAGTCCTGGACCTAGAGGCTTGTTTTCTCACTTTCTCTCTCTCTCTGGTCATAATAAAAAATAAAATAAGTAACCTTCTTTTAAAGGTGATAAGGGCCACAGTCTAGAAACTGGTATTTGTCTCCATGAGGCCGTAGAGACAGAGGACAATTCCTACCCCAGACCAGGGTGGGTGGGGAAACACCAAAGCCCTCTTGCTCAGGAGGGAGCCGAGCCTCCCTGGGAGCTTCCTTGGGGGAAACACGAGCTTACATTTGGGGCTCTGAGCCCTTGCAGCCTGGCCAGTGGCACAGCTCGGGGACAAGGGCGTGCCAATTATTCCATCAGGTCAAACAGGAAAACGGCCTGAGAGCAGCGGGAGGAGGAGGGGGGCGGGAGGGGAGGGGAGGGGAGGGGCGGGGCTGGGAAAGAAAAACCGCTTCTGGTGGCTGGACTGCAGGGCCAGGTGACAGCCTGCAGCCGCCTCTCCTCCCAGGAAGGCTGTGCCTGAGGACCAGGCCAGCACTGAGGAGGCGGGGCCCAGAGTCGGAGAAAGTGAAAGAAAGAGACTTGACATGTACCCGGGCGCCTGGATCCAGCCATACCTGAAGCTAACCATTTCTCCTGTGCACAGGTGTTAGTCAATAAACCTGCTCTTTCCTAAGCCGGTCTCACTTGAACTTCTGGCACTTGAGGGCTGACTCCTGACTCGAACACTGTCTCTGCCATAGTTTCAAGTCCTCCTTCTCTTCGAGATCCTTGTCCCAGGGCTGGGAACTAATGAACAAACTCGAGCCACTTAAGGTCCTCTGTGCAAAGTGGCAGGGTTCAGACACACCTGTCTACAAGTGCACGTATAATATGGCATGTGCGCACGTAACATGGCACATGCACGCATCATACGGCACGTGGACACATAATACAGCACACACACGACACGGCACACACACGTGATACGATGTGCACATGTAACACAGCAAGTGTGTGCGTGATACGGCATGTGTACGTGTAATACGGCACACACACATGTAATACCGCGCGTGGACATGCAACGCGGCATGTGCACATGTAACACAACACACGTACACACAATATGGCACATGCGCACGTGATGTGGCACACACACGTATGTGCAACTCTTCCTAGGAGTTCAGCTGCTCTCGGCTGACACCGTCCCGATGCCCGCCCGGCCACATGCTGCAGCCCCACACGCCCTGCCACCTACCTGCCGGCCCCTCACCTCAAACCTCCTCCCCCCTCAGCTCTGGGCAGCCGCCTCACAGGTGCCGGCCGCCTGCCCCTCCTGTCTTCCCACGGCAGGCACCAGGGAGCACTGTCCCGCCTCCTTCCCGTGGGCCCCTCAGCCCCTCCCAACTCAGACTCCTGTACCCAGACCCTGCGTTTCCAACAGACGGAACTCGCTGGGAGACACTGCTCTCCCGCTGCCCCTGCCCCGGCAGCATGCCAGCCACACCCCCCCATCCAGGAAGCCTGGGGGTCGTCCTCCCAGGCCAGCGCCAACCCCAGGCCCGGACTCCCAGGGCCTAGAGAGGTGGCACTCGGTAGACTATGTTGCCTCTGGCCGGAGCCGTGAAGCAGGACGCTGGACAGTCCAGAAACACGGCCATCACAGCATCGTGCCCAAAGCAGGTCACAGGAGCGTGCCCGACGTGGGACAGAGACGCTGCGCGGCGCTGACCCGGGGCACCCCGCTTCCTCCGCTGGCTTAGGGCACACGTTCTGATCTGGGAGAGACAGACAGGAAGTTGTGGGCCACTGTAACCAGCCCGGCAGCCGACAGGCCCCGGCAGGATGGGAGAGAACCGGGCTGTGCCTACGACTGCTCCTGCCTCGGGCCAACCCTCGCCGCCAACCTCCCGGCGGAGCCCAGAGGCTCACACGGTGAAGCACCTGCCGCAGGTCAGCAGCAGGGAGCGGACCCAGTCTCCCTGCACGACCCAGGCCACACTGCGGCTGTAACCCGCCCCATTTGTTCAGGGCAAACCTTGAAGCAGTGCCCGGTGTTTCCACAGGCCCCGAAATAGAGCCGTGGTGACACATAAGATACCCAGGAGACACCGGGGACCAGGAGCCAATTCCAGATGGCCAGGCCGGGCCGCGCCAGCCACAAAACCGGGGCGGCCTCTGGCTGCCGCTGAAACACAAGATCAGGACGGGTGCACTGCTCCCGGTGGAGGGCACCAGACAGGCCTTGGCTACCCAGGCAGGTGGGGCCAAGCCAGGCAGGGCGGCAACCCGATAGCGGGGACAGAGCTGAGAGCAAAGGGCCATCTGGGCCCAGCTCCTGGGAGGCCCGGGTGCCGGGGAGACCGGTCTCTCAGGTGCGAGCTGTGGGGGTCCCCCAGGAGACCTGCAGGGCACTGCTGACTGTGGACACTGTCCTCTGGAACACCCGCTCAGAGGCTGTGTCGTGCCTGCATGGCCCGGTGGCTCCTCCTTATGGATGGGGACAGACAGGATAAGCCCCAAGCCTCGCCTCTCCGAGCAGAGCTCACTCCGGAGCCAAGGCCCACGACCTCCACATATCCCAGGAGGCCTCGGGGCATGGCAGGGGCCTGGTGCCCCCCAGAGGAAAGCACCGAACAGCCGGCAGCAGGAAGCCAGGTCTGAGTGTCTGCTGTGAGCCGAGGTCCTGTCGAGGTCAGGAGGGCCTCGTGTGCCGGTCTCAGGGCCAGTGTTGCCCTGGAGGTGAAGGCCCTGGACGCACGTCAGAGAGGGGCAGGGCTACTGTGCTTGTCGTGGGCTTCTGGAGCGGGGTTGGCAGAGGGGAGAGAGGAGGGCACGGCCTGAGGCAGAGAATGTCTGGGGCCTCACCCCATCCCCATCTGTTCCCAGGGGGTCAGACACAGACTCCTGCCCTGGAGCCCAGTCATGTGAGGAGGCCTGGCCAGTGGGAGCCCAGCCCTGCTCTAACGTAAGGATGTGCTCGAAGGTTGCACGCAACCCAGCCTGCACAGAGAACCAGCCCCGGGACTGGCCAAAGCCTTCGCAGAAAGGCTGCCTGTCTCGCCAATGGTAAGGTAGGCACCGGGTGACCCGCTGACCCAGTGCTCCCAGAGGGAGGCCCGCAGTCACCCAGCGGCCACGCAGCCCCTCTCCGGCCCACGCTGGTTCACACTGGGTTTTCTGCACTGGCAGTCCCAGGGTCTGGCCCTGAGGGCCGCCTGCAAGAAGGGGCCCGGCCACAGCTGTGGGCGGAGGTCCGGGAGCCTCCTGCTGTGCCCCCCAGGCTCATGGCCAGTGAAGGCCTTACAGGAAAGGCTCCCCTGTGGTCTGAGGGGCTGGGGGAAAGGCCAGCGCCCTGACAGCCCCCCACCCCCCCGAGGCCGCTGCCCCATCCTGCACAGCCCGCCACGCCAGCCTGCGTCCACCCCGGGGCCTCCCGCCAGCAACACTCCCCTCCCTGTGCCAGACTGGAAATCTTTTCCACATCCTGACTAATTGTGTTCAGGTGGGGAGGATCTGGTGGGAGCCATGCCACATGTGTGCACACGCGTGTCTGTGTGAGTGCGTGGGTGCCCGCCCCAGTCCTGGCAGCCACCCCAGGAGCGCTGCACTGCACAGCGCGCTGGAGGACCCTCCGCCTCGGCCGTGTCCTGAGGGGCTCTTGGTGATGTCAGCGGCGCCTGGCTTCTTCCAGTAAACATCTGTTCCCCGCCTTCTGACCCAGGAATTCCACTGCAGAACATCAGGCCTCCGCTGGCAACGCGGCCCCGGCGGGATGCAGGAACATCCGAGCCGGCCTGCACCAGTGGCCTCCCCGCCCACCCTCGGCCCATGGAGTGCTCAGGGGTGAAGCATCCACACCGCCCCACACACGTGTCCCAGGTCGGCCATGGCTGCTCCGAGCAGCCCACCGCTGGTACCAGGGCTGCCTGCCTGTTCCTGCCTTCGCCCTCCTGAGAAGCCAGCAGTGCCGCTGCCGTCAGCGTGGCCCTCTCCAGATGAGACCAGGCGGCCGGGCCAGGAGGGAGGAGCCGAGCCCAGTGCACTCCAGGGACCGGGCCACGTCCGGCCTCGGCACTCAGGGCCGCATGCGGAGCTGGCCGGCGTGGGAGAAGGGGGCGAGCCAGCGGGGAGAGAGCCACGCGGCACCAGCTCAATGCACAAGGGGGTCTCGGGCCTACACAGGGACCACGTGGGACTCAGGCGAGTGAAGCAGGACTGGGTCACGGAAGGGAGCAGCAGAGAGCGCGGCTCCCGATGTGGGACCCTCGAGAGGACTTTGTCCTGCCCAATCCCTCCCCCAAGAACACGGTCCCAGATTTCCCAGATCTCAAAAGCGACTGGAAACCAGAGCTTCGTGAGAAACTCATCAACCGCCGGGAAGGCCAAACAAAACCCGTGTGTGGGTGGACGTGGCAGGCGGCCCTCAGCGTGCCAGCCCCGCCCTGTGCTGAGCACGCCGACACATCTCACGGGAAGGGAGGCTCGAACGAGGCTCCTAGGCCGGCAGCCTGCGGGGTTTCCTGCGGTCCAACGGGCCTGCTCGTCCGCCCTCCGGAAGCGTCCCGCCCCGCAGAGCCACAGTCACAGAAAGGCAGGCTTTAGGCAGCACCTCTCCTGCCAGCCCCACAGCCACAGCGGCACGTCAGACCATGCAGGCCAGAGAGGCCTGTGACTCGGGGTGTGCAGTCCCTGCCATGCGTCCGCCACGGGGCACAGCGCCACACGCCTCAGTGTAAAGTGCTGCTCCACGCCACCCGCCAGGAAAGAAGAGACATGTGCCCGGGCGTGGACACTGACAGGCAGCGAGGCCCCAGTCTGTCTGCGTGGTCCTGCGCCACCCACGTCCCCGGCAAGAGAAGCAGGGCCTGGTCGCGACACAGTTGGACGGTGGGCTGGATGGGCTGACGCGGGGACAGCTCCCACACAGAGCCACTGAGATTCGATCTTGCACGGAACAGTGCGATAAGACCAGAAATAAATACTGGAAATACGATTGCAGGAGACAATGGCATACGTAGTAAATTCATCCCCAAGAAGAACCCACAGGAAAAGGGCGCCGGGAATAAGGGAGCCTGGGAAATATCTAGACGCAGGATAAATACAGACGCTCGTCATCTGGGGTGCAGGCGTGGGTACACCCAAGCAAGGCCTTTATGGTAAAGGGGTGTTCGCGGCTGTCTGGGTTTCGCATTCGGGCCACTGTCACGACAGACTGACTGCTGAGGCTCAGGGGACGTGTGAGTCATGACAGCAGACAGTCAGAGTCGGGGCGTGGGGGCCCACCACGGAGCAGCAGGCCAATGGGGTCCACCACGGCAGCCACAGTCTCGCCGAGCCGTGCAGATGTGTGCATGGCCTGTACCGTGTCGTGCCCAGTCGTCTGCTTACCGAGAAGGAACACACAGGGCCAGCGGGTAGCATGGTGGCTCCAGCCCCGGACACCCCCGTGGCTGACTGGTTCGAAGCCTGGATAGAACAGCTTGAAATTTACGCTGGGCGCATATGTGTGTGTGCCCAGAATCCCAAGAGGGAGTGAAAGAGAAGGGATTGAAGCATAGCCATCTCCCCGGGGCGGGGGGGGGGGGGGGGGGGGGAATCTCTCTGTCTCTCTGTCTCTCTCTGTCTCTCTGGCAAGTGCACATACCCTATAGCAAAAATCTCTCAAAAGAAAAACAAAAGAAGGAAAGAAAAGGGCCTGCTCTGGGGAACCGCGTGGGAAGATGCTGGCTCTGTCCTGGGGTCTCTCTGGGCACAGCCCAGGCGGGCCAGACCGGAGCCCGAGCTGGGGTGCGGCTCTCCCTCTCTCTCCCATAGAAGAGATAAATGGACAAAACAGAGCCTCGGCGAGTACTGCTAACCTGGAGTGAGCAGGCCCGGTGTTCTGAATAAATGCTCACCTATTGCGTGAGAAGCGACAGAGATTCTGATATCCGGAATAATTCGCTATAAAATACAGTGGGAAAGACCCTCCTCGCAACGGCAATAAAACGCTAAGGCTCTTAGCAAGAAACCTGCTGGGACATATTTTTGAAGATTCAAATCAGTGCTCTTGTTTTCTGAGAAAGTCACACACGATGAAGACGCTGTGTGTTCAGCGGACTTCCCGAGGCCCTGCTATGCACTGGACACTGTTTCAGGCATGAAATATCAGCCAAAATAAAAATCCTTTTATTATATTGTTTAATATCACAAGAAAACAAACCCAAATCCATTTGAAAATGGACAAAAATAGCCAAAACACTCCTCCGCCAGCCCCGACGGCGGTGCCTGGCCCGCCAGCCACGACAGCGTATTGTTAACGCGGTCATTAACGAGCGCGAGACCGGAGCAGAGAGAACGCAGAGCCAGAAATAACCCACGGCCACTGGCTCCAGTCCCCACCCCCGGACGCAGAGTGACTCCAGGAGGAAGCAGTGGCCCTGGTGACCTTGATGGTGGGGACAGATGCCTGCTCCCCTTCCCCCACCCTCCAGGGTCTGCCACCTCCCCGCGCCACCTGCACACCTCGCAAGGCAGCCCTGGGGCAGAGCACTGCCTACTGGACAACCGTCCCCAGTGAGGACGCCTCCAGGTAGGGCTTGGCCACCCAGACAGGAAGGACGGTGCCAGAAGGCCAAGCACTCTATCCGAGGTCCGAGGGGCCACTCTGCTGGGCAGGGCACGGCCTCGGCCTGTCGGCTGGACGTGCACTCAGAAGCCTGCGGCTACCTGGAGGAGGGGGAGGCCTCCACAGCGCTGACCTATGTGGGTGGTGCGGCCTCTGCACCTCAGCAGGGCCAGGCCAGGCTCTGGGAGGGTCACCCCACCCCAATATTACCTAGCACAGCGGGAAGGCTCCCGGCCAGGGCCCGGAGAACACCTGTGGGCAGGGCTTCTGGGTGATGTCCTGGGGGACGTGTGGACAGGACCATGCAGGTCCAGGCAGGCCAGGGTCTGCAGTCACCAACGAGCGCCCCCACCCGGCTGGGGCCCCGAGGAGTCCAGGCCAATGAAGGATCCTGGGAAAGAAGAGGAGGGAGGGCAGTGAGAGGGTGAAGGGAGAGGGTGGGAGAGGGGAGAAAGGGGGCGGGAGGAGGAGGGAGAAGAAAGGAAGGGGAGGGCGGGAAGAGGAGAAGAGAGAGAAAGGAGATGAGAGATGAGGAAGGGGAGAGAAACCAGGGTGGGTGAGGGGAGCTGGAGGAAGAGAGAAGAGAAGGAAAAGGAGTGGGGGGTGGGGGGCCGCTGGGAGCCAGGGCCTACACCAGCCTCTGCAGCCACCTGAGGGGCTGGCCCTGGAGCAGGCCCCCTCTCTACTGCTGGCCCTGGCCTGGAGGGGCCTGGCCTGGAGGTGCCCTGGCCTGGAGGGGGCCTGGCCTGGAGGTGCCCTGGCCTGGAGGGGGCTGGCCTGGAGGGGCCTGGCCTGGAGGGGGCTGGCCTGGAGGGGCCTGGCCTGGAGGGGCCTGGCCTGGAGGGGGCTGGCCTGGAGGGCCCTGGCCTGGAGGGGGCTGGCCTGGAGGGGCCTGGCCTGGAGGGCCGGCTGTCAGGGCCCTGGCTGCTGTGGTCCACTGAGATCTGCTTCTACTCACGGCTCTGACACCAAATATGCAGCTTTCTTCCTCCTTTCCCCGCCCTCCCGCTCTGCAGGAGCCACTTGGGTCCCCCGACTCAGTTCAGCGCTGACCAACTCCACGGCTGCTGAGTCCGGCCGGCACGGACCACACGCCAGCTGAGTCCTCCCAGGGGCCGCCCTCTGCTCGCCGAGTGGCTAGGAAGGAGCACGCTCTGCTCGCTACCCCACCGACAGGAAGGGCCCTGGGACAGTCCAGCCGGAGAGCCACAGGGCAAGGCGCAGGACTGCCCAGAGCCCAGGCCCTCGGGTGCCGCCCAGCCCCACAGCTCCCGGAACCCACGGGGGCCTGGCTTTGTGGAGGTCCTGTGGCTCCCCAGGGTGGGACGTCCTGTCGCTCCCCGGGGCTGGGCATCCCAAGTCCTGCCGCGGTCCTCCAGATGATCAGCCCACACGGCAGCCCACCAGGGTCCCTAGCCAGTCATCTCATTAGCATAAAAGGACACCCTGACTGCAGCGGAGAGCTGGCGGCCTTAGAAGCTGTGGCATCAGGAACCGGGGGCTGAGCAGGTCTTGTAGTAAGAGGCTTCTGTCACCCCTTCACCCGGGCCACTGAGCAGGAGCTGACACAGAGGAGTGTTCACGCATTGCTCACCTGCCACAGGCCTGCAGGCCACCCAGGCTCATGACCCCCACTCCCCAGCTCAGGCCGGTGGCCGCCAGCCAGTCGGAGGTGCAGGGAAGGGACGGCGGCCCCAGAGAGGTGGCCTGCAGAGGGCCGCCAGGAGACTCGGCTCGGCGGCCCAGAGGAGCACCAGGGAGGACACCCACCCTGTCCCTCCTTGCCCCACGGGGCCATAGGATGAGTGTCCACCATCTCCGAGTTCCAGGCACAGCCTTGAACTGGGCACCAGGCGCTGCCCTGGGAGCCCAGGCCCATTCTGGGAGGACCCTTCCCCTCACGGGTGGCCTTGGGGAGGGCATGCAAGGGGGCTCCCCTCCCTCTGCCCGGGCTCTGATGCCATGACGACCAAGGGCAGAGAAGATTAGGAGCCGACGCCAGCGGCAGCTTCCAAGGGCCCAGGCCAGCAGGAGGCCTGGCCGTCCCCACTGGCACCCCAGCCCCCATGACACTCCTTTGAGGCAGCTGGCCTGGCTCCCTCACTGACACATGCCCCGCGAGGCCGTAGTGTCACAACGGGGGGAGGCTGAAGGTCACAGGCCTCTGCCTCAGGCCGTCCTTGAGGTCACGAGCACCCATCCTGGAGTGCACAAGACCCCCTGTGGTTGCTGAAATTACCCACCCGGCCCACCCCAGTCTGAGGAGCCGAATCCCTGGGGGCAGGGCCTGGGTGCAGACACCGTCCTGTGCAAAGCTCCCCAGCCCTGTACCCTCTGGGCGAGCAGACAGATTACACAGGGAACAACTTTACTCTCCACCAAACAGCACAGGCTTCCTAGAAAGAGGGGTGCTGACTTCATTTGGAAAAATACTTTCTAGAAACATGAAAATGAAAGGTCGCAGCAGGACCGAGAGGCGGGGGCTAGGCTGACTGCCCACCCCTCCCACGTAGGCAGGGCGAGAAAAGAGCACCCGCGAACTTCAGAGTGGACCCTCCACATGGCCTAAAGGGCTTCTGAGGGCCAGGCCTTGTCCTAGCAGAAGCCACCTTCGTGGCCAGGAGCCAGGAGCTCTCGCTGCTCCCGCAAAGCCCCTGTGAGTTCACAGACCCTGTGAACGGGTCCAACGGCTGGAGACAGGGGCACCTCTGGGTGCCCGCTGGGGTGGGCAACTGGGACCAGTGCAGCCAGGCCGCGGCCCAGACCACCCCTTCGGCCATTTTCAGTGGGGAGGGGGTGGTTGAGACACATTTTATTTAGTGTTTACTTCCTTGTTGATAAAAATAGGATGTTAGGAAACTAGAATTCAGAGGACGCTGCCTTCACACGAGCTCCATCCAGATCCCAAGCAAGTGCTGCACGGAGCAGAGACACCAGGGCGTCCCGGGGAGGCTGGCCGGCACGGTGTCGCCGACAGCACACCGAAGGTCCGAGATGGTGCCAACCAGAAATGCAGACCCCAGGTCATGTCACTTACAGCAGAACAACTGCACATGGAGAAGACCCCAGGTCATGTCACTCACGACAGCACAGCTGCGCAGGAGAAGACTCCAGGTCACGTCACCTATGACAGTACAACTGCACATGGAGAAGACCCCAGGTCATGTCACTCACGACAGCACAGCTGCACAGGAGAAGACTCCAGGTCACGTCACTTACGACAGTACAACTGCACACGGAGAAGACCCCAGGTCATGTCATTTACGACAGTACAACTGCACATGGAGAAGACCCCAGGTCATGTCGCTCATGACAGTACAACTGCACATGGAGAAGACCCCAGGTCATGTCGCTCATGACAGTACAACTGCACATGGAGAAGACCCCAGGTCATGTCGCTCACGACAGCACAGCTGCACAGGAGAAGACTCCAGGTCACGTCACCTATGACAGTACAACTGCACAGGAGAAGACCCCAGGTCATGTCACTCACGACAGCACAGCTGCACAGGAGAAGACTCCAGGTCACGTCGCTCACGACAGCCAGCACAGCTGCACAGGAGAAGACCCCAGGTCATGTCACTCATGACAGCACAGCTGCGCAGGAGAAGACCCCAGGTCATGTCGCTCACGACAGCACAGCTGCACATGGAGAAGACCCCAGGTCATGTCGCTCATGACAGCCAGCACAGCTGCGCAGGAGAAGACTCCAGGTCACGTCACCTACGACAGTACAACTGCACATGGAGAAGACCCCAGGTCATGTCGCTCACGACAGCACAACTGCACAGGAGAAGACCCCAGGTCATGTCGCTCACGACAGCACAGCTGCGCAGGAGAAGACTCCAGGTCATGTCACCTATGACAGTACAACTGCACATGGAGAAGACCCCAGGTCATGTCGCTCACGACAGCACAACTGCACAGGAGAAGACCCCAGGTCATGTCGCTCACGACAGCCAGCACAGCTGCGCAGGAGAAGACTCCAGGTCACGTCACCTACGACAGTACAACTGCACATGAAGACCCCAGGTCATGTCGCTCACGACAGCACAACTGCACATGGAGAAGACCCCAGGTCATGTCGCTCACGACAGTACAACTGCGCACGGAGAAGACCTAAGCAAGCCTACAACGATACACGAGAATTAATGAGTTCAATCAAGCCGCTTGAGAAAAGGTAATTACACAAAGATCAATACCTTCCTGTATACCAACAATAGATAGAAAGGATTCAATTTGCAATGGCAAAACAAAAAACATCTTTGAAATAGCCCTGGTTAAAACAATGAGTGGCTCGCATAAAAAATGCGTGGCTGATGCCGAGTAACATCGAAACAGAATTAAATAAATTTTAAAATACACCATGTCCTTGGTAAATACTGTAAATTGTATCGAATCCTCCTTTAATTAGTTCTAAGTTTAACTTACTGTCAATCAAATCCACAAGGGATTTTTTAACCTGACAAAACAATTCAAAAATGTATTTGAAAAAATAAACAGATGTGACCAGCCAAGAAAATTCTGCAAAAGAATAACAGCAAAAGTGGGTACCCAGCGCCGCTCAGAAGCGCCACCCCGCAGAAATGGAAGGCCAGCTTCCCGCAGTGGGGCCAGGTCTAACACGAGAACAGGAAACGGCCCGGGTGCAGCGAATCCCAGGGATAGCTCTATCTAACAGACTACCCGGAAACCACCGTTCCAACCTGTGATCAACACCTTGAAATGTCTAGGAGATATGTCACATCCTTCCACGCGGCCATCCGCGTGCCTGCAGCGGCCTGACAGACAGCGCAGCGTCCAAGGACCCCCACTCTCCACATCCAGGCCTCAAAGCCCCGATAAGCCACAAGGGCACGCTGACGGGGGACGATGACTCATCTGTGGCCCTGCTTGAGTGGAGATGGGATGTGGCACAACTCATTAAAGAAAAGAATGCACACACTCAGACACACACACACTCGCACACTCTCACACGGCCACGCACACTCACGCACGCTCACACTTAGCAGCGTGCTCCTGGCTCTCTGGCCACTGTGTGTAGACTTCTGGGAGCTCTGTCCAGACAGTCCGGCCCTTAGGCCAACCTGACACGGAGTGTAAATATGACTTATTTCCCACGTGGCCCCAGCACCCACTTTCAGAGAGAATGCCCGCGAATGTCCTGCCCACGGGGCCGGTGAGGGCTGGTCCCCCCACATAGCCCGGCCACCTGCTTTCCCCGGCTCCCAGACAGGGCCCCCAAATCACGTTCCGTCATCCTCAAACCCTGTTCCCAGGATTGGAAAACAGCCTTTTTTTTTTTTTTTTGGAGAGTGTTTTTTTTTTGCTATAGGGCGTGTGCACTCGCCAGACAGACAGAGAGAGAAAGAGAGACAGAAAGCCAGGAATCACGCCCCGGGGGGATGGCCACGCCACAATCCCTTCTCCTCCATTCTCCTCTCAGGATCTTGGGCACGCACGCACACGGCCCAGCATGAGTTTAAGCCACCGGGTCCGGGACGCAAACCGCGGTCGACTACGTGGGAGTCCAGCGACATAGCCATTACGCTAACTGCTGGTCCCGAAAACAGCCATTTTTCACATTGACCCCCTCAGAGGTCAGGAGGAGCTGGGGGCCTTGGCACCACAGGGTGGACGGCGCCTACCTACAGTGGTGACATTTCAACTTGTCATTGCTTTGCTTGAAGTACACGTGGAGTGGCACTTTGAGACCCTTGCCACCAGAGTGCCTTCGAAGAGTCATGCCGTGATGGCTTTAGAGTGGTGGTACGCAGGAGGGCGGGGAGGCAGCATGCAAGGCCTCGGCCCCAGCCAGCCTGCAGGCCCCAAGTGACGCGCCACTCCCCACTTTACCAGGAGAGGACGCCACCCAGAGGCCAGAAAGCCGGTTAAGGTATGTCCTCCGAGGTGGGCAAACGGCAAGGCAGGAGAAACGGCCCCTGGGGCAGAGCACACCCTGAGTGAAGAGGGCTGCGGAGCTGGTGCAGGCGCCCCGGGGACCGGCAGAGCCCCGTGGCGGTGTGGGTGGGGGGCCCGCTCTCCCTGTGGTGTATAAAGCCATGTGTCCTACCCTGGGAGGCTCCTTACCCAAAGAGACGCAGACACGCCAATGTTCCCAAGCCCCGCCCCCAGCGCCATGCCCCGCCCAGGGGCTGAGCCCTGCCAGCATCTCCGCTCAACCCGCTGCACAGCCGCGAGGGGTCGAGCCGGCAGACACCCACACCAAGCCCACCGCCACCCGGCTCAGCACTGAACTAGGCCTCTCGGCCTTGGGCCCGGACACCGGCGTTTCCTTGGCCTCCGAGCGGAAGCCGCACGCCCCACTCCGCAGGCCCTGGAGTGGACGTGCAGGGTAATTGAAATTCATGGACGAGCCTGAGGAGCCAGCTCCAGGCTCGGTAATCACTTCTCCATATTAATGGCAGCACCGCAGGCTGGACCGCTGACATTTAATACGAACACGCACGCAGAGTCGGAGCTCCTACCTGGCCCCCCTTCCCAGAGCTCCACTGGGCGCTGGGGTGGCTGAGGTGGGCCACAACTCAGGGGCTGGGGTCCTCCTCTCCCCTAGTACCTCTACCCCACCCTGGGACCCTGCCCTGCGGGAGACAATCGCAAGAACACACACGTGCACACACACTCAATGCGATTGCATGTGACACAAATTCACGCACATGCACGCATGCATTTACCCACATACACAAATATGTACCCACATGCACTCACTCATGCTCATGCAAATGCGCATACTCACATGCACTGTGTGTGCACACGCATGTGCATGCTCATGTATATATGCATACACATGTGCACATCCACATGCACACTTACATGCACACTCTCCGTGGAAGGCATACACTTGCGAGTACATACACACCCACCCACACTGCCCCTGCAGAGGCACAAACATGTCCACGTGCTCACATACAGCCAGTGGAACTGTGGGTTCTGACAGCAGCAGGAACCCCAGGGCAGCCTGAGCCCCAGGGAAGGCGGGTAAGGAAGAACAGTCTGCCTGCTGTCCGGACAGGGTCCAAGGACCACGGGGGCTTGTCCTGTGGGGCCCAGGCACAGTTCAGGCCAGCGTGGATGGCCCTCGCCGGTCCCGCCCACACCAGCGTGTACTGACAAGTCTCACTGCAGTCTGGGTGAGCATGCAGCCTTCACATGCACATGCGAGTGCACACGCACAGTGCACGTGAGTATGTGCATTTGCATGAGCTGCCTCCCCGACTCTGAGACTGCCTCCTCACTCACCACTCCCAGGTGCTGACATGCGGGACAGGGCAGCCCAGGCTGGCCATTGGCAGGAGGGACCTAAACCTGCCAGCGCCTGAGTGAGCAGTGTCTCCACACACGGCCGCCAGTGCCAGGGACACACATGGCCACTGACAGAGCGGAGCAGGCAAGTAGCAGCGATGGAGCCCGGCCCAGGACAAGCTGGCCTCCCAGGAGGGCGCCTCCAGAAAGCCAGCCCTTCCCTTTCCTGCCAGACTGTCCCAGGGATGTGTAAGGGAGGTGGGCGTGTAAGGGAGATAGGGCGTGTAAGGGGAGGTGGGGCATGTAAGGGAGCTGGGGCGTGGAAGGAGAGGTGGGGCGTGTAGGGGAGGTGGGGCGTGTAAGGGAGCTGGAGTGTGTAAGGGGAGGTGGGGCATGTAAGGGGAGCTGGGGTGTGTAAGGGGAGGTGGGGCGTGTAAGGGAGCTGGGGCGTGTAGGGGAGGTGGGGCGTGTAAGTGGAGGTGGGGCGTGTAAGTGGAGGTGGGGCGTGTAAGGGGAGGTGGGGCGTGTAGGGGAGGTGGGGCGTGTAGGGGAGGTGGGGCGTGTAAGGGAGGTGGGGCGTGTAAGGGGAGGTGGGGCGTGTAGGGGAGGTGGGGCGTGTAGGGGAGGTGGGGCGTGTAAGGGGAGGTGGGGCGTGTAAGGGGAGGTGGGGCGTGTCAGGGAGGTGGGGCGTGTAAGGGGAGGTGGGGCGTGTAAGGGAGGTGGGGCGTGTAAGGGGAGGTGGGGCGTGTAGGGGAGGTGGGGCGTGTAGGGGAGGTGGGGCGTGTAAGGGGAGCTGGGGCGTGGAAGGGAGCTGGGGCGTGGAAGGGAGCTGGGGCGTGGAAGGGAGCTGGGGCGTGGAAGGGGAGCTGGGGTGTGTAAGGGGAGCTGGGGTGTGTAAGGGAGCTGGGGTGTGTAAGGGAGCTGGGGCGTGGAAGGGAGCTGGGGCGTGGAAGGGGAGCTGGGGTGTGTGAGGGGAGCTGGGGTGTGTAAGGGGAGCTGGGGTGTGTAAGGGAGCTGGGGTGTGTAAGGGAGCTGGGGCATGGAAGGGAGCTGGGGCGTGGAAGGGGAGCTGGGGTGTGTGAGGGGAGCTGGGGTGTGTAAGGGGAGCTGGGGCCCCACGGCCACAGGAAGAGTCAGGAATAGAGTCATGCAGGGCGAGGAGCTGAGCAAGGGGGTTCACCAGACACCGCTGGCCCCCAGTTCCCCCTCCCCTGTCCTACAACCCTCAGACGCCTAGTGGCTGACCAGCGCAGACCAGCCTGGGCAGCGGGTGACATGGCCCTGCAGCATGGCGCGGCCACCATGAGGCTTTACTCCGCCCCCTTGAGCACAAACCCAGAGAGGCGGCCTTCCCCCTGGGGTCAGGAAATGAGCGACCCTCCCCAGGCCACACAGAGAGCCCCAGGGAGCCCATTCCCACCCCTAGGTGGCCCCAGTGAGCAGCAGTGGAGAGGCTAGCTGTGGCTGTGGAGGGGCAGGGGGGAGTGGGGAGGGAATGGGGTGACCCCGATGAGGGCTGTCACCGCAGTTCCCCAGGGCAGCCCTGCAGGCCAAGTTGCCCGGCAGGTCCTGGCCTGGCCCAGACTGATCTGTCAGTGCACCCCGGCACCGCCACTGTGCCTCCAGCGGGCCTGTCGGGGGCCTCGGCACCCACACGGGGTCTTCATACTGGACAGGTTTCCCCCACGATGGCCCCACGGCGGCAACAGAACCAGAAAGGAGACAGAATCGCGGCTGCTGAGGAAACCTGGGAGTGCGACAGGAAGGGGCCGCGCCACTGAGGATAACGGCCCACCCAGGGCAGCGGGGCGTGGGCTCTGCCCGCCCTGTGCCCTCACTGGTGTCTGGCCCCCGTCCGACCCCTCCTGCACCTGAGTGGGCCGCTCCAGCTTCGGGGTCGCCCTGCGAGGGTCCCACAGAGGGCTGACTGCAAGCAGGGCCACCAGCAGCCCGAGGCCCAGGAGCAGGGGTGGTGGTCCGGGGCCATGTGCTGCGTCACAGTGCCCGGCCCAAGGTCTCCTCACCACCCAGCCCTGCCATCCTGCCCCGAGGCTTCCCTCCCCTGCTTAGTCAGCTTTAGCCCGGGGAGCTGGACTCAGGGTTCATGGGCTCTAAGGGGCAGGCCAGGAAAACCATGCAAAGCCACGTGTGTCTAGGGAAGGGGCCTGCCACTGAAGGTGGGCACCTGTGGCTGGCAGCAGAGTGGGCAGGAGAGGTGGGCCGGCCCTGAGTACTGGGCACAGGGCAGAGTCCCCACCCTGCCCTGCACAGGCGTCCAGCCCCACATGCTGGGCACTCTCATTTCACAACTCCTGGCTGCTCCACCCAGGCTGGAGCCAGAGCCTGGACACGTAGCCAGGGACACCACGATCCAAGCTGCCAAGAGGCCAAGCTGCCACATGGCCCACGTGTGTCCAGGACAGCTTCCTGCGTCGGCGCTGCTGAGCTGAGACCTGGGGCAGGGCAGGGCCAGGCGGGGGCACGGGTGCAGGGGGACGCCATGGCAGATGAGGCGGGGAGGCTCTGGGCCGGCCATGGGGCCTTGCCTGCCGGGACAGTGGCCTTGAGTGGTTCTTTCAGAGAGATTTTTGCTATAGGACACATGCACTCCTGGAGACAGAGAGAGAGACAGAGAGAAGGTAAGGAATCACACACACACCCCCCCCCCCAGGGCACGGCCATGCCACAATCCCTTCTCCTCTTGGGGTTTTGGCCACGCATGCACACACATCTGGAGTGAGTTTCAAGACACCAGGTTCAGGACTTGAACCGTGGTCAACCATGTGGGAGTCTAGTGTCTGAATCACCACGGCACCTGCTGGTCCCACTTTGGATTTACTTTTCAGAGTAGTAAGAAGCAGTGACGTGGTTTGACGTCGGTTCATAAAAATCACTGACTGCCATGTGGAGAGAGGGTTGCTGGGAAGAGACCACTTGGGGACATCACGGGCCAGCAGGTGGCATGGTGGTTAAGGCACTGGATCCCACGTGACGGGCTCCATGATTAGAGTCTGGACCCAGTGGCTTGAAATATACAAGTCTGAGTGGGTGCCCAAAATCTCCAGAAGAGAAGAGAAGGCACTGTGGCATGGCCATCCCCAGGGGGCGTGGGGTGAGTCCCCGTCTTCCCTGTCTGTCTCAGGGGAGCACACGCCCCACAGGGAAACCACAAGATCAAGGAGCAGAAGGCAGCAGAAGCGGGCTCGGGGGGCCGGCGGGGACCAGGACGGCGGCTGGAGACCTCGGTTGGCAGCAGGCAGGTGTGGGGTCGTGGAGCGGAGGGGCACCCTGGGGTTCCTCCCAAGTGTGAAGTCAGGTCTGGAGATGGGGAGACCCGCATTCCACGGAGGGTGGGGCCGTCAAGCTTGGGGTGCAGGAGCAGATCCAAGCCAGGCGGGAGCTGGCGGTTGGGGTGGGGTGCGGTGGCCTCCGTCTGCCCCACGCTCTGCTCCCCTTTGCCCACATTTCCCTTTCCAAAAGCGTGGAAGGGCACAATTAAAGTACGAGTTTGCTTTGGTGCCAAACACTGTGGAATCCACGCACGGGTTTGCTGTATGCATTTCCCATGGGCTTCTTGAAGACCCCCCCCGTGCGTGACACAGCCCCTCTCCGTCCCGGAGTTTGGGGTCTGACCCTCACCGTCACCTCCAAATGGGGGCCAGCAGCGCATGCCAGCCCGCATCGTGACAGCTGGCGCCAGATGGGCCTGCGACCCAGGCAGCCTGGGTGCCCCTCACCCCCATAGAACAGCGGCAAGACAAGGACCCGCTTCGCTGCGTGTGGTGAGGACCGGCCCGGCCACGGGGCATGGGTGTTGGCAGAGCGTAGGGGTATGCAGAAATCTCACCGACCCTTCCCACCTTTTATGCCCACAGCTCCTCACGGAGTTTCCTTGTTTTTCCTTTTCTTTCTTTCTTTCTTTTTTTTTTTTAGAGGTTTTTGCCTTAGGGAACATGCGCTTGCTGGAGAGAGAGCAAGTTGGAGTGAGAGGGAACCCACCCTCCGGGGGATGGCCACGCCGCAATCCCTTCTCCACTCTCCTCCCGGGATCTTGGGCACATACGTACACACGCCTGGTGTGAGTTTCAAACCACCGGGTCTGGGACTCGAACCATGGTTAGACATGTGGGAGTCCAGCAACGTAACTACTACACCATCTGCTGGTCCCAGAAAAGGGCAATTGTCAGCCCTCCCTGTGAACGCTGCGAACATGTCTGTCTCAGGGCTGTAAAGAAATACAGGAACCCGTGCCGTCAGCCGCTCCGGAGGAAGGAGCATGCCTATCTCTGCAGCCTGTCGTCGCATGGCATGTCCGGGCCTGCCGGCCCAGAGTCCGTGCTTCTCACATGACTTTGGGGAGCAGGGTGTCCTGCACTCAGTCCGTGGGACTCCGTGACCTGACTGTCCTGGGAGCATGTGTCTCCAGCACGGCCAGCATGCTACCCGGAGCTCAGCTCAACGGTCAGAGAGTGTGGCAGCCTGGCATTACGTGGCCCCTTAACCGAACACAAAGGGGCTCCGTCTACAAAGTCCACACCTAGCAAAGGGAAGACGCAGCAAGGACCCTAACAACCAGGGAGAGCATGGATCCAGCCATGCCTGAAGACTTCTCACATGACGGAGTAACTTTCCCTTTCTGGTAAACTAGTTTGACCTGAGGGTCCCGACCAGTGCAGTCACACAGAGCCCTCTGAACTAAGGAGGTGGCAGCCTGTCACCTCGGGTAAGATACCACTGCCTTCCTCTGAGGCAGAGGAGCACACTCTGTCTTCAGGACCGGGCCAGCATGAGCAAAGGACTTTCCCAGGCCAGGGACACCACACCAAAGGGGCACGTGCCCTGCCCGAGCACCCACGCCTCGGGAGAGCGCCCACTGCTGCCCGCTGCAGCCCTGCACGTGGCCCTCGCCGGGGCTGCCCCGCGTTCACCTGGGAGGCCAGTCCCACACGTTCTGCCCAGAAGGGGCCGCGTGGTCCCGTCTGAGCAAAAGGGCTGGATCGTACAGTCCACGGCGCCTGACTCCAGGACTTCTTGGAGACCCTGAGGAGCACCCCTGCCTCCCGGTGGCCGTGGATACAGGCTTCCCCACCGGGCTGTCCACCGAACCCCACTGCTCAGAGCAGCTTCCGACACAGCCCGCAGGGCCCTTGTGGGGAAGGGGCTGCAGAGCCGCCCCCACAGGGTGGTCCGAGGAGCAGGGCAGCAGCCTGCGAGCTTAGCAGAGTGCCTGCACCTGAACCCACACCTCAGCGAGAGCCCTGGGAGCTGCGCCCTGAGGGCCAGCACGCCCACTTTGGCGTGTCAGCTGTGCCTGCAAGGACACGCAGGGGCTGCCGAGGGGGGCTCTGCAGCACAGCAGTGGGCGCGGGGGCTGCACGGGTGTCCCTGAAGGCCCAGGAAGGGGTGTGAGAGGGCAACAGGAGTGCTCCTGTCAAGCCTCAGTGCCACCCACCACCCAGACTGGGGCACGCCACCGCAGAAGGGGCCACGCAGACCACACCGTCCTCCTCACTGACCGTGTGGCCCTGGGCAAGTTATAGAACCTTCCAGAGCCTCCGTGCTCCACCTGTAATCCAGGGACAAGGATCCCTCCTCCATAGGGCCTCTGCGAGGACGAGGGGCACCGTGCATGAAGCGCCAACCTGGCAAGTGGGCCTATTGTGGGCCCCCAGGGAACCTTAAAGGGTTAAGGAACCCCTCGGTGTAAAGTCACAGCAGACACACGGAAGCCAGGACGCCATCCCGCCATCCCACTGCGAGGCCCTGACTCACTGGCAGCACTCGGGGCCACTCGGGCACACCCCACCCCCTCTCCCAATGCCAGCAGCCCTGCTCTGCACTGCCCTCCACCGCGTGCCTCTCCGCACGCCGTCCAGCCCGGGCCAGGCACGCCAGCACCTCTGCACGTGCTCCCGCCCTGCCGTGAGCCCGGCCCACGCCTGCTCCGGCCAGGGCCAGCGGTTCCACCTGAGACCCCGGCCAACAGCCCCCGGGAGCAGACTCTCACAGCCACAGCCAGAGAGCCCTCGGCCAGCCCCACTGAGACTGGGGCCCTGGGGCGGCACCCGGCCGGCCACAGCAATACCTGTACTGAGGACAGCGCCCAGGAGGGGCCGGCTGAAGAAAGGAACCACGAGCGAAGGGACGACTGAGCGGCGCGGCAGCCTCCCACACCGCGCTCCCTCGGGAATCCGCTGGCACACGGACATAGCCCCCTGCAGGCGGCGCCCGGCCACACGCCCACCTCTCCTCACCCCCAGCCCGAACTCCCCAGCAAGGATTCCTGGCACCGAGGACGCCGCCTCCCGGGGGTGTCCTCAGAGCTCGCAGGGAATACAGAGGACTGCACCACCTCAGCCCGGCCTCCAAGGACGTTCGGAGTCTGCGACATCCCGGTTTCTAACTAAATCCAGCCCAAGCCCAAGGCAGTGATTTTCCGAAGCAACAAGTGCTGTTTCCTGTGTCTCCAGAAAAAGAATGCCAGTGGTTGTGGGACTCCGGTGTGACCGCGGCAGCAGGATGTGCCTGGCCGCCGGGTGTGTGCAGGGGCCGGCGAGGCGGGGAGGGCAGCCACGCTCAGCCGGAGAGCCCTGCACGGCGAGGAGGGCAGGGCCGGGGTGGCTTCAGATGTCTGGCCAGCGCAGCCAGGCTGACCACCACACCCAGCCCGGAACAGAACTGCACTGCTCTGCCACGTGCAGGCCGGGCACCGCCAGCCCCCCCGGCGGCCTCCACTGAAAACCACCCAGCCTCCCTCCAGGCACCCTGGGCCCCTGGAGCAGGAGAGCCTCCCTGGGCTTTAGTCGCACCCGAGCAGTCTCAAAAGGGACCTCCCCGCCATACCGCTGCCTCTCCCCTGCCCTCCCGGCGCTGCCCCCCAGGATGGGGGGACACTAGCACCCTCATTTCCCCTCGGCTCGAGTGAGAGAAAGTGGGCTCCTCAATGCCAGCTGGGGTTCACCGGGAAAGCGGAGAGACGCTGTCTCCCGTCGGCCAGGGCGCGGCTGGCTGGGCGTGTCAGCACTGCTGCCACTCCTGGGCTGGCATCCCGGGCACACACGTCCATCCGCACACGTCACAGGTGCATGGACACACGCTCGGCAGGTGCCCCGACGCACGGAGAGCAGAAGCCCACAGGCACACGTGTACAGGGATACAGGGCACCGTCACATGGGCGAGGCCCCCGAACACGCATGCACATCAACACTCCACAGTGTGCAGACACGGAGATGTGCACCCCCCCCCAGATGCACCTGGGCACACAGGCACGCCTGCACACTCTGCTACTTGGTGGCACTAACCTGCATAAATCACCCCTCGGCCTTCCAGCCAGTCCCCTGGGTGACCTGGGGCTCTAAGTACAGGGAGGGGGACAAGGCCCTCTGCAGGCTTGCAGGGCGGGGACCCCCAGGTAGCCGCCCAGGGTGTCCAGAGCCCAGGCAGCTGGGCAGGAGGAGGGGCTACTCACCAGCCCATCGCAATTGCTGAGGGCCACAGAGGAGGCTTCAGCTAGGCCGGCGACTTCCCCGACGTACAGGCAGGTCCCCAGCAGGGGCTCCACACGAGTGGCACCTGTCTCACCCTGCCACTCCACAGTGGCCCCTGGCGCCACGAGGCGGGCGTTGGGCCGCAGGCGCAGGTGCAGGTCTCGGCCAAAGACCGTGACATTGTAGAAGAGGCGGTCGCCAGAGTCCTCGCTGTCTCCCGGGAAGCCCGAGGTCCACACTGGGGCAGCCCTGCGGGCTCGTACCCCAGCCCCAGTCGCTGCTGACACCACGTGGGACACCAAGCGGCCCTGGGCGTCAGTGCGCATGGGCACCGCCAGGATGCGCTCGGCTCCTTGCCCCAGGGGTCCACCTGCAATGGGAATGGGGTGTTACACCAGCTGAGACCTCCGAGCGCCGAAACCCACGCCAAGTCCCGCATCCCCAGCTCCCGCCCACCGCGAAGGGCAGAAGCATCCCCAGGTCACCCCAGGAGCCACGCTGCACCTCCCTGGCTGGCTTTCCGGGACCGGAAAGGGGCGTTAACAAGGCCAGCGCTCCAGAGCCTCGCTGCCCCAGACCGACCCCCTCTGGCCACCTACGGGCCGGGACTCTGTCCCTTGCCCTGTTCCGGTTGAGGCTCCGTGGACACCCCGCGATTCCCAGGGGGCGCGTCCCGCGCCCCCTTGAACCTACTGTCCTCGGCAGTACGTGGGGGATGCTCAGAAGCCGTTCCTGGCTGGCGCCCCACCCGGACGTCTCGAGCCCCCGGCGGCCCTCGCCTCCCGGGTTCTCTCCGCGCTGGCCTCCGGAGCGGCCAGGACGCGGCTCGCGGAGAACCGGCGGCCTGTTCTGAGTCCATCTCCTGGTCAGCCGTGGCCCGCTCCCTCCCCGCGCGCTCGAGGACAGGGAGGGGTGGAGCAGGGTCCCTCCGACCTCCGGGGACTCCTCCGGAGCACCCCAACCAATCCTCGGGCGAAGGCGGCGCTCGGCACCCGGGTCCTGTCGAGAGTCCCTGGACGCGAGACCCGGCGCCGCCTCGCCCTGGCTCCCCGGGCCCCGCGGGCGCCAGCTCTGCTCTCCCAGCCCGCGGGCGCCACGCTCCGCGTCTCGGGAGCCGCGAGTGCTCCGAGGCGCTCCGCGGCCCGGCCCCGGGGTGCGCCACCAGGCGCCCCCTGCGCGACCAACCTGGCCCCGAAGTTGGCCAACTTGGCCCCGGGCGGGGCGCGCAGAGTTTGCCCAAGTCGGGCTGGACGAGCCGGGGACGGGGTGGCGGGGCCGCGGGGCGGGCCGGGCCGACGGGGGCGCGGGGCCCCGGCCGCACCTACCTGGGGGGTCGGCGGCGGCGAGCCCGGCGCCAGCGGGCGGCGGCGGCAGCAGGAGCGGCGGCAGCAGCAGCAGCAGCGCGCGGCAGAGCAGGCGGCCCGCGGCTCCCGCCGGCCGGTCCATGGCAGCCGGACCGCGGCCGGGGCCCCGCGCTCGCAGCCGGCGCGAAAGTTCCCCGCGCGCCGCCCAGCCCACATCTGGGGCAGCTGGAGCCGCCCGCAGCTGCAGCACCGCAGGGCGCGGGGCGGAGGAGGCGAGGCGCGGACGAGAGGGCGGGGGCGCGCAGAGGGGAGGCGGGGAGAGGGAAGGAGCGGCGGCGAGGCGGCGGCGGAGGGCGGGCCGGCGGCGCCTCAGCCTGCGGTGACCCGGCGCTGCTTGGCGCGGCCGCCGCCCGCTCCCCTCCGCGCGCCGCCGCGCCTCTCGGCTCGCAGAGAAGCAGAGACACCCCGAGGCGGCGGCAGAGAAGCGCCGCGGGCGGGTCGGGGCAGTCGGGCCGCGGGCCACCCTAGGCGCACTCCGCGCTCGCGACACACAACCTCGGAGGCGCAGCGCCGCCCGAGCATCCCCACCCGGGCGCCCGCCCGTCGGCCCTGGGGCCCCTGGAGCGCTGAGCAGGACAGGGCCGCGGAACGCATGGGGCGGGGGCCGAGGGGCTGAACCAAGCCCGGTGCCCAGATGGAGGCCGCGAGGGCTGGAAGATGCGGGTTCAGGAAGATCAACTTTTGCTTGTACTAAAAGAGAGGTCCCCTCCTCCCCAGCCCCCCTGGCCGGAAGTCCCTGCGCACCTCGCATCTGACTCCCCTCGCCTCCCCCAGCTCTGAGCCGGCCTCCCTCCCAGGGTAGTCAGGGTCCTGCCTCGCCTGTCCTCAACCCCCTGGGGCATTCTAGCTTCTCCACGGTCACCCCGCCTCCCCCCCCAGGATGGCCTCTCCAGCTCTGCCGCCTCTTCCAGCTGAGCCCCCAAAGCTGGTCAACCGCTCTGGGGGAGGCGCGCCATCAGTGTCCACTGTCCAGCAAGGTCCTGCTCTTCCCACTGCCTGGAGTCCCTGTCCTAGCAGGCCTGGTGTCCACTGGCCCCACAACCTCCCCAAGTCCTGCCCTCCAGCAGGTGTCTGTGGGGACGCCTCTGCGACGTGGCTCCAGCTTCGGCCTCGCTTTCCCAAGGGGTGGACACCTGTCCCTTTCACCTTCTGATTCACCTGCGGTGAGTGCAGGGCTTCGGCCTTGGCGGGAGGTGAGTCGGGCACCCCTGCCAGGAGAGCCCCTCTGGCACAGGAGCTGCACAGCCCGCTGCAGTCTTCCGTCTGGGCCTGGCTGTGAGGTGTGAGCCCTGCAGCTCCACGGCTACTTCCCCTGAGCTGGTCCACGCGTGTGCCACTGAGCACGCCTGCGGCTGGGGCCGGCCCTGGGCTTGTCAGCATTTTTTGTCGGCATTAAAGATGGCGAGATTTCACATAAAATTTAACATTTCTAACTTTTCTTGAGAAATTGGAAGGTGTGGCCACACGGGGGCCCACGTTCCTGCCGGCAGCTATAAAATGGGACATCCATCCTGCAGTCTGCAGGGCCCCACCCCTCGCTGCCTGCAGACTTCTTGCGACCTCTGATGACCCAGCTGGCTCCAAAGAGTTGGAAATGGAATCTCAAGATATGCAAACAGAGCCAGCCCCATCACGGGAGTCCAGGAGGACGTCCCATAAGAAGCTGCAGGTTGAATCCTGAAGGCTGGGGCCACTGGGTGCGGTCCTAGAACCTACGACAAACGAAACCCAACCAGCTGCCTCCTCTCTTCCCAAGGTCATGTCTAGGCCTGACCCACTTCCCTGCCACGTGTATGGTCATCAGCATCTCCAACTTAGTAAGCTCCTTAACCTTTTTTAAAAGAATTATTTATTTATTTTTATTCATAATTTTTTTTTAATTTGCTACAGGGCACATGTGCACACCAGAGAGACAGAGACAGAGAGGGAAAGTGAGAAAACAAGTTGCTAGGTCCGGGACTCAAACCATGGTCAGCCCCGTGGGAATCCAGCACCCCAACCACCACACCACCTTGTAGGCCCAGTTCCTTTTAAAGAGTACTTTAGCTCTCTACCATAAGGAGAAAAGCCAACATCTCACCATAAATCAAAGATAACCACCAAAAATAAATAAAATGAAAATGAAAAGATGTTATCAAATCCTAGCTCCTACCGCCTGCGCTAAGCAGCTAAGCACGGAGGCCGGAGCTGATTAGCAAGTGTCGGAGACGTGTTAAGACAGACTGGCGCCCCGAGCCTGTCCTCCTTCGAGGCAGTGGGAGGCTGAGAGGAGAGCCCGTGGATCCTCGGCTGTGCTCTGTGCTGTTGCGATACCCCTGACAGGCTGAACTAAACTCCGGCACCCCGGGACACCTGCTCAGGGGCACGTTTGGGGAAGTCTTCTCCCTGGCACTCCTGAACAAGCCACCCTGGGCCTCTGAGGCTCCACCCAGAGAGCCTGTCTCCCACCCTCCCCACCAGCCCCACTGCCATCCTTGACAGCCTGACCTCTGACCCCTGCGGGGCCACCTCACAAGGCTGACCCAGGCACACAGCATCAAAAGCCACAGCCCCTCCACGTGAGGAGGGAGAGCGCTGTGGGCAGACCCCAGGTCCCGACCCGACCCACTGCCCTTGCTCCCTCACTCCCTCGCTCTGGTGGGGCAAATTCCCGGGTCCAAACCACTGCCCTTCCCCATCTGCGCCACAGTGTCCCCCCACTGAGGCTTGCCGTTCCCTCTGGTCTCCTCCTCCAGGGCACATGCAGGACGCAGGCGTGCCCCGGGGTCCTCTGCACATCCCTTCTCATTCTAGATCCCAGACAAAAAAGCTGAGGACAGCAGGCCCAACGCGGCCCAACACTTGCTTAGTGTGTGTCCCGCAGCTGCTTTTTATCTGGCTTGCTTGACCCAGTCCCCACCACTCCCTAGTGTCCTATACCTGCCTGTCACTGATCATTACTACCAGAGCCTGCTCCCAGCAGGGCCTGGAGGGGCAACCCTAATCTGGCAGCCCAGTGTCTGGTGGAAGGAATGAAGACCATTCAGGGTTCACCCAACCCCCTTAAAACCTTAACCAAGGAGGAACCAGCAGATGGCATAACGGTTATGTCATTAGAGTCCCATGTAGTCAATCAACCAAGGTTCAAGTCCCGGACCTGGTGGCTTAAAACTCATGCTGAGAGCGTGTGTGTGCATACCCAAAATCCCAAGAGGAGAATGGATTGCAGCATGGCCATCTCCTTGGGGGAGTGGCCATCTGGGTGGAGGCAGGGGCACTTTGGGCCCACTTAGGCCAGTGTCTCGTTCCTCTGGGTCGCCCGAACCTGTCCCTAGCCTCTCACAGGTCAGGAGCCATTGCCCCGCCCTCCCATGCGGGAAAGGCCTGTGCACCCTGAAGATGCGCCCAGCTGCAAGTAACAGCACAGCTTACACCACGGGAAGCGGCCGCTGAGGAGGCACCAGAGCGCGACCCCAACCCCAGTGCCACGCGGGGCGCCCCCACCCGCCCAGGTGGCCGAGTCTCAGCGGCAGTGGGGTGCATAGCCATTGCGAGCAAGCCGCTGAGAACGGGGGGGCCGCGACTGGGGTGAGCCTGGATGAGCCCTGGGGGGGCCGCGACTGGGGTGAGCCTGGGTGAACCCTGAGGCTGGGCAGATATTGGGGTGCCAACTGCACGCCGCAAGCACCCTGTCTGCCTCTATTCCGGCTGAGTGAGGCCCACAGTCCAGCCTCCTCCCGCCCAGAAAAGAAGTGGCTCCCGCCACGTGATTTCGTGGCGGTGGTGGTGGCGTGTGGGGGCCACGTAAATCCCGCCAGCCACTTGTGGAGGCCCAGCTCCCGGCAGAGTGAGCCGCGCTCAGCCTGCTCTGAGCCCAGCGGGGCCTGGCCCCTGGCTAAACCCCAGACCTCTGGCCTCCGGGGCTTTATTCCCTGGGGTAAGTGCCCTTCCCCCAGCCAAGCCCGACCCAGACCTGTCCGCAGCATCACCCGAGGGCCTTAACGGGACCAAAGCTTCTGATTGGGGCGGGCCGGGGTGCCATGATGGAGTCCTGAAACCAAGGAACCCCCCATGGAAGAAAAGCTCTGGGCGTGAGTGCAGCCAGTGGAGACTCCCAGGGCTCCTCCAGGAGGTACCCGAGCCGTCTGGGCAGCCCGAGGCCGCGTCAGCGGAGGGTCCTCCAGGCTGGCTGTCTCCACGTAGCTCCTTCCTCTCTGCAGAAACACTGACACGTGACACAAAATTCCCAGGGCACCAAATCAGAGCGCACAGAACTGGTCCCTGATGGCTCCAAAAATAAAATAAAGTAAAAGAGAGGAAAGGCGCGCGTCCTCAGTGTGCGGCCTCAGACGGGGTTGGTGTGTGTGCGTGAGCACTAGACCGTCCCGGGCTGGCTGGCCGCGCAGCCCCTACGCTGGGGCCTTTCTGATCACTGGCCGGAGGCTCCGGCCCCTCCTCGGGGCAGCCCCCCGCTTCCTGGCAAGCTCACCCTTCTCATGGCTCCAGCGTCTAGACATGCTGGCCGGCCACGTTCGCTCGTCCATCAGAGCAGCGCCCCAGACGCCTCCATCGGGGTACCTCTGAGCTCACGAGCTTGCCCACCCTGAACTGCCCCCATGACGCGTCTGTCCCCGGGGGACACCTGGCGTCCCCCGCCTTCCACACAGGCAGGCACCCAGCAGGGACCTGGCAGCATCTCGGGCTCTTTCCTCCAGTACCCTCATGTCCAAGCAGCCACCATCCCCTTCCACCCGCTCACGGGCAATGCAACCTGCCTGGCCCTTCCCGCCTGTCCCCCACCCCAGCCTCTCTCCGGCGGTGGCAGCACCCACAGAAGCATGCCGGCTGGGTGCCCAACATCTGAAACTGAGCCCTGGACTTGGGTGCCCCCTACTGGCCAGGCGGGCTGTCCCGCAGTGGCACGCACATGCGCACCCACTTCCTCCCCTGCAGGGCCCACTTGCACACCCCCTCCCAGTCTTGGGCCAAGTGAGAAGCCCAGCTTAGTTCATTCTCGTCGCAGGGTACACGTGTGCAGGCCCAACCCGGCCACTGGCTGGAAGGACAGATGTTCCTTAGGAATGACGAGGAAAGTCTCCCAGCGGGAGCGCCCCCTGCCCATCCCCATCCGTGCTGCTGAGTGAGTCCCACGGCGGCTCAGCTCAGAGACACGGAGCGCCTGTCACCTTGGAAGAGCTCCTTCACCGCTGTGCCTCCGTGTCCTCGCTGCATAGCAGGCACCGCAGGACCACCGACCTACGGGGTTAGGGGCAAGCATATGAGGGGTTCAGGACCAGCACGGCAGAGGGAGCGCCCCGGACCTCCACGACCCAGCCAGGCCTGGTCCCCGACACCTGCACACAGCACCCGCCAGCACGGCTACAGACACGGATCCATGTGCGCCAGCCGTGACCGCGTCGCGCCGTCGCACTTTGGAACCAAACCCTAGCTGTCCGTAGGATGTCAGTGGGGATGCCAGCTTTCATTTTGGCCAAACAACCTTGCCAAAGGTTTGCAGTAAATACACCGATTTGACAAAACACAGCCTGGCACGTGGTCGGTGCTCAGTAGATGTCTGTGGAATGAAAAGCAAAACGAGATCAATCCAGAGGTAGATGTAGGATGAAAATGAAGACGTGACCGCTGGGTATTCAGAAAAGGCACGGCGTGTCTGTCTACGTTTACCGCGCAGAGAAGCGCGCCCTGACTTTCCCGGTGGCCCAACAGAGAGGGTCAGGGAGGGAGGCGGGCGGTCTGGGCTGAAAGTCGACGAGATTCCACATGGCCCGAGCAGCGATCCCCGTGAGCAGAAAGACTAGCACGTGCGAGGCCCTGGGCAGGAAAAAGCCCTGGCTGCTCCAGGGAAGACAGAGGGTGCTGGGGCGGGGGCGGAGGTTGAAGGGCAGAGGCAGGGCCATGGGGTCTCGGCCTAGAGTCTGCACTTGGTTCTGAGAAGGGGCTTAAGGCAGGGGGTGGGGCGGATGTTCTGGGAACCGGGCGCCCTCACCAGGACATGGCCCTTCGGAGAACCGCCCCCGGAGAACCGCCCCCCTGCCCGGCAGTCAGCATCTGGCATCTCCATGCTCCAGCCCACGGGCACCCCATCGGGACCCCAGACGCATCTCGGGCCGTCCAGTCCCTCACCATCTCCTGCCCTGGCTGAAGGTGACCGGCCAAGCTGGGCCACACAGGTTCCCGAGCAGGGGCCAAGTGGCTGGGCGGCGGGACCAGGAGCCACCCGGCAGGTGGTTAGCCGAGCGCACAGGGAGACCGTGTCCCCTCTCCAGGTGCCCACTTACACATCACGAGCTGCGCTCGGGACCAGGCGGGCGGGCCCAGCACTCTCCACCACGCACGTTCTCGGCACCCAGAGCCTCCCCTAAGCCGGGCCTCGGGGTGCGGGGCGGGGGGGCGCCCCCATCAGTCCCCTCCACCGCCACTCGCTGCTGCGGAACTCCAGATCAGGGCTGGTGCGAGCTGCCAGCTGGTGACCCGCAGGGTTTTGGTTTTTAACTCAAATTATTTGCAAAGATTTTTAAAAGTCAGAAGATTTCTTATGAAAACATGCACCCCCATTCCACACCCCCACAGACACACACCACGCCTTACACACACACCCTCACCCCACACAACCTCACAGCCCTCCAGCCCCCCACACACATATGGGGCAGCTGGAGCAAGGGCAGCGGGCCCCGAGCTGACTCGAGAGCTCTGGCTGCCCCCTTGGCCACTCCGCCCCGGGGCTCACCGTGGCCTCCAACCCCTGTTCACAGAGCTTCCCCTCTGCCTTCTCGACAGGGAGCAGGAGCTGGGTCCCTGCCCTGTGTGGCCCCTCCATGGCCTGTGACAGTGAAGGACAGCCCGCTGGCCCCACCTGCCTGGCCTCCCTCTGCCCCAGCTGCTCTGCCTTCCACAGGGACTCCATGAGGTTCCAGCCTCTGTTGCTTCTTCCCATGGGGCCCAGCGAGAGCCCATCACAGGCTGCAGAAGCGAACGGGGACCTGAGGAAGGGTGGTCCCTGGACTCCGAGCAGGGTCTGGAAGCACAGGCTGCTGGGAGGGAGGACGGGGAGGGGGCACGGGATGGGGGGTCAGGAGCACCACGGGAGGCCGGCCACTTAGGCTGGGGGCTCTCCAGCAGCCTGGTATCAACAGGACAGCAGAAGCCAATTCCCGTGCTCACTAGGCAGTGTCCCCAGGACACCAGAGGCGACAGCGTTCATTTGCACGTGCCTGTGCACACACATGCACACCTGTGGTGATGCACGTGCACAGACAGGCGTGCAGATGCTGCCGACCTGCAGCCTGCAGACATGCACGGACCCAGACACGCAGACACCGCTCCCGAGCCCATGCAGGGCCTCCGCCTCCCTAATTGCATTTCTGAAAATGAGAAAGCGGAAATCGAATGACTTTCAGGCGGCCGCTGTCCCCCATGGCGCTTTCCCGCCTCTGTTCTGAGGGGCTGTGGCAGGGGCAACCTGGCTCCCGCCTGCACCCGAGACTCCTTAGTAGCTCTGCAGACCACGCTGTAGCTGTCTCTGGTCTCTGTCCTCATCTGCCCTGTCCGTGGTGGCTGTGACAAGGGGGACACCCAGTGGCTTTCTGTCCTCGAGCCCTCCCAGAGCAAGGATCACAGCACCCCACCACTGCTGAGCCTGGGGCTCTGACATCCTCAAACCCTGTGCCTCAGGATGGGAGACCCCAGAGGGCCCCTTCCTCATGGTCCTCCTCCTCAGATTCCCACCGTGCAAACTTTCCCCCAGGGAGTTCTTCCAAAAGATTGTCTTCCTTTTTTTAAACTTTGTTACAGGTGAGTGTACACTCGCCAGAGACAGAGACAGAGAGAGGGAGAAAGCACCAGATGGTCATCCCACAACCCTTTCTTTCTATCCTCCTCTCTGGATTTTGGGCGCGCACACACACACACACACACACACACAACCAGTGTTTTTACCTAGCCACTGGCTCTAGGACTCGAACCATGCTGTCAGGCATATGAGATCCAGTGCCTTAACCTCCACGCCACTGGCTGGCCCAGTCTTTCATTTCTGAGCAGGCAAATTGCATTAGCAGCCATGCTGTCATGCCTGAGGCCAAGCAAAATCCTCAGCTCTCTTACGTAAGTGCAGTAAGACCCACTACCTAGCACTGGCCACCCCCACTGTGGGCCACCTGGAGTGTCTCAGTCCCATGCTGGCTCGGCTCTGTCGGGAGGTGAGGTGGTGGCCGAGTACCAGCCAGATCACGGCCAGGCGGCTGCAGTGACCCAGCCCTGGTCTGAGGACTGAGCACCTGTCCTCCCGAATTCTCTGGGGACAAGAGAGGCAGTGGGCGGTCCCGGGAACCCAGGAACGGGGCAGTCCTGAGAACCCAAGGCTGGCAGTCCTGGACAATCCAGCGCTGTCCAGAGGAGGACCCTGAGCTCCGGAAAGGCAGGGAGTGAGGCACACCCGGTGTAAGGAAGAGTCTGCCACCTGCTACGAGGCCACGAGGGAACAGCACTTCCCAAAGACCAGCCGCACTCTCAGAAACTAGCCTCGGCTTACTGCCACCAGACCCAGATCCAGTCCTGACCAGGCTGGCCCTGGACCTTGGTCTCACTGAGCTTCAGGCCTCCTGGAGCCCCAGGCTCAGCCTCACCAGGCCTGAGACCACAGCCCGGCTGGACCTGGGACCATGGCCTCACTGAAGCTTCACCCCAGCTCTCGGCTTTGCTGGACTTTGGGCCTCAGCCTCTGTGGACGGGGCCTAAGCTAGACCTGGGGCCTCCGCTTGCTGGGCTCTAAGTCTCAGTTTCACTGAACCCCCAGCCCCAGTCTCCCTAGGCCTGGTACCTCGCCCTGGCTGGCCCCAAGACCCTGAACTCGCAGGGGCTAGGTCTTTGCCTCACTTCCGCAGACCTCGGCCTCCCTAGGCCCCAGCCCTCAGCTTTCCAAGACCCTGAGCCTCGACCTGGCCGTACCTCACACCTGTGCCTTACTAGCTCTGGGCCCTGGCCCCCAGGCTCAGCCCTCCATGCCTCCCGGATCTCCAGGCTCACTTTCCCTCTTGTTGGGCAGCTGAGGCTCCTGGAAACGCCGTGTGCAGCAGGCCTGCCCCACCAGCAGGCTGCTGTCCTGGAGGGAACTGAACGCCTGCCAGCCGCACTAACAAGCGTGGTCTGTTGCGCAACTCGCGGCACAGAACGTCCATGTGCGCTGTCTCCGCACGGTTGCATAATTTTCCAGCTGTTTGCAGGATCGCTTCATTCTTCGTCTGGCATATTTCGCAAGCCGTATATAAAAATTATATATGTGTAAATAGAAAGATGAGCATATGTGTGCAATGAAACAAGTGTGAAGTGAAGGAAAGGAGGTGGGGGACCAGGGCTTAGCAAAAAGGCAGAAGAAACAAGCATAAACATTTGGGGTGCCACCTTCAGACGTCTGGGAGTGAAGATGAACTTGGACTCAGATTGAGAGTGAGACATCGGTCCGGTAAACTGACTTCAAACTTGGTGGTGTTTGAGTTCCCTCTTCGCTATCAGTTTCCTTATTCCACTTTGTTGCAGCCCTGAAAACTCCACCTTCTGTTACAGAACTTCTGTGCCCTTCTTCTTGCCAAGTGGGTCTTACAACGTCCTGTCGAGGGGCAGGAAGGCTTCAGGAAGGCCACTCCCGTGGGGACCAACCACAGACACAAACCCTGCACTTGCTCCTGGTAGGGCTCCTTGGCCTGCCAGGGCTACGTGCCACCAGGAGGACTCCTTCTAGAACCCAGGATGGCACTGTGACAGGCACAGCTCGGTGGGGACCAGGGCCTGGCAGACCCACTTATAGGTGGGTCCTCCAGACAGGTGCGTCTGGCTGGCCGGCACAGCAGTTAGAAACCCAGGCGCCCGCTTCTCTTGCTGAACTAGAATCCCTGGCGACGCTGGGCTCACGGGCCGGCTCCACAGCTGGAGCAGAGGCCGAGAAGAGGCTGTCCATCGATTTCTGCCCCCGGCCTCTACCACTCACTGGTCACCATGAGAGCACCGCCACGCAGACTGCCCTAGCGCCTGGTGGCCTGAGCCCGCAGCCTCACAGGCCAGCCGGGGCAGCCCTGCCTGCAGAGCAGCTCTGCGGCAGCTGGGGAAGCTCGCTCCACGTCAGCTCATGCCGCGCCCTGAGAGCGGGCAGAAGCTCCCAGAGGCCCAGGTCGCAGGGAGCTCAGGGACCTTTAGAGAGGGGAGCACGGGGCAGGCATGGCATGGCTCCTGCCCGGACTCCAAACAGCACACCCACCCCTGCCCCTCCGGCTAGGCAAGGTGCACTGAGCAGCCCACCTGAGCGAGTGAGGGGACCCTCCATCCCAGAGGAGCCTCAAGGTCGCACGACAACAGGGATGGGCACGTGATCGAACAGTGTCAGCAATGCAGGTGCACTGGGGCCTTCCCGACGGTCTTATCTGGAGCTGGGCCCTTGCGATTGTGACTAGATAGGAGGAGGTCACACTGGGTTAGGGCGGCCTCATGAGAGCAGGGGCGAAGAGACAGATGCCGGGAGGGTGCCACGGGGTGACAGCAGAGACCGGAGCCAAAGCAGACTGCCAGGGCGGGGTGCTGAGTGGCACCCCAAAGTCCTACATTCAGGTTTCACCTCCCAGTGTGGCTGCAGGAAGATGCAACTTTTTTTTTGAATTTATTTAGTTTTTGCCACAGGGCATGTGCACTCACCAGAGACGGGGTAGGGAGTGCAGGGGTTGGAACACTCCCCAGAGAGAATGGCCACGCCACAACCCCTTCTCCACTCTCCTCCCAGGATTTTGCACACACACGCACACTGACGGAATTTTTAAGACACCGAGTCCGGGCCTGAACTGCGCCAGCCATGGAGGAGTCTAGCATCTTAACTGCCCCACCACCTGCTAGCCCCGAACAGAGAACTTTTAGGAGGTAATTACAGTTGAATGGATCATAAAGGTGGGCCCTAAACACCAGGATTGGTGGCCCTACAAGGAAAAGGGCAGTCCACCCACTTCCACCGTGACCGAGTGAGGTGCAGCAGGTGGTGCCGTCGACGAGCAGGAAGAGGGCCCTCCCTGGGCACCGACCAGCCAGCACCCGGCCCTCGGACTTCCTGGCCTCCAGGACTCTGAGAAGTGCTTTGCCTCCTAGGCCACTCTGCCTGCAGCACGGTGGGGCAGCCCAGCTGGCAAAGGGGCCGGCGACCGGCAGAAGCAGGGAGAAAGGCCGGGAAGGGTCTCCTCGGCCCGGAGGAACGGGCCTGCCGACACCGCGAGCTCAGGCTGCTGCTCTCCAGAGCTGCGAGACCATCGGTTTCTGCGTTTTTGAGTCATTTGAGCTTGTGGCCATTTGTCACGGTAGTGCTAGGACACGAATGTGGGGCGGGTGAGGAGCTAGGCCCAAGGACACCATCTACCGCGTGTTCAAGGCCTCCCTGCTGCGTGTAAACGGACACGTAACCCCCGTGCAGCCGCCGAGAGGCAGAGCCTCTGGGGGTGTCTCAGTCACGGGGCTGCGCCCTCAGGCCGGGACCAACGCCGCCGTGGTAGGGGTTTGTTCTGTGGCTTCTCTCTCCTGCTCCTGCCGTGTGAGGGTGCAGCAAGAATGCCTTTCCCAGACGCCGGCCCCTGATCTCGGACGTCCCAGCCCCTGGAACGGTGCAGAGACAAACCCTTTACCTGCTACGGCAGCGCGAACGGACTGACACTCGCAGAACGCTCTTCCACCCGGGACCCCGGATCTCCAACAACCTGGGGCCTGTCAGGCCCGGAGTGGCTCCTGCTGACCCAGGAACACGGGCCGCGCTGACTGCCTGTCCTGCCCGCCCGGCCCCCGGCACCGGCACAGCTGCGGACAGAGCAGAGCAGTCGGTATGGGCGCCAAGCCTACCCAGCAGGGGCAGCGGGCACACGGCAGCCGTGTCCTCGTGGAGAAACGCCCGGGACCGCTGCCCTGGAGGTGGACTCCTGCCTTAGGCCGCAGTGCCCAGCCTGGCCTGGCTGCTCAAGCTCATGGCCTTTCTCTCTGAAGGTCCTGCCTGTCCCTTCGTTCTCCTCGGTCACTTCGGAGGACAGGGAAAATACCCCCTTCTCTGCAGCCACGGCCTTCTCAGCCAGCGCCTGCCAGAGGCTGCTGCCCAGGCGCGTTCCCGGCCTGAGCACTTCCACCCTTCCAGGCCAGATCAGTGGGCTTTTGCCAGCACAGCTCTCTCAGGCACCGAGGGCTTCCCACGTGTCTGCTTCCGTGTGCCAAAAGCCATGTTCGCAACCCACTTCAAGACACGCTTCTCTCCACACTTAATTACAGGTGCCGGGAGCCACTGAGGCTGCGGGGGCCACTCTGACCCGGCTGGGAGCCACCTGCAGTGCACCTCAGAGGTCTGCAGGGGCAGTGAGAGCTCTGCCTTTAATTTGACCTGTGGCCCAAACTGAGTATTTTTTAAAAGAATTATTTAATTTTATTTATCATTATTATGGTTTTAGAGTTTGCTACAGGGCATATGTGCTCACCAGAGAGGGGGGGGGAAAGTGAGAAATCGAGCTGCCAGGTCCGGGACTTGAACCGCGATTGGCCATGTGGGAGTCCAGTATCTTAACCACCACGCCGCCTGCTGACCCCAGCCCAAACTTACCTTAACAGCCATGACATTGGTATGACTTTTCTCCCAGGTGTATCCTAGTTGAGAATCTCTTACCAGACGGGGAGTCTGAGATCAGAAATCACTTTACCTTCTGGCCTAGCAGGGCTCCCAGGCTCTCTGTCCCCTCAGTTACCTGTGAGAAGTGGCCGGTTCGTCCCAGGTATCTCTCCTTGGTATGAATGCAGGCAGCAAGAGCCCTTCAACGTCCTAGCCCAAGGCCATGGGGCCGGGGTACCACCTCTAACCCCAAGATAATGCAGACGACAGCCTTGGCACGGGTTTCACTGCCCTCGGCAGGCAGGCGACATTCCAGCCTTCTGTAACAGTTCTTCGATCCAAGCCGATGCCACACGGTGTGGGTTTCAGTAGGTAGCAGTCTCCACGGCCGTGAACCACTGCCAGGAACACTGCATACGAAGCCACGTAGACCTGTGACGTGCTCCCAGCCCCCAGCCCCCAGCCCTGCTTCTGCGTGTGCACTCAGGGCACAGGCTGGGCAGCACCTCCTGGGAACCTCATCGCACAAGGAGGGCAGAAGTTTCTAGAAGAGTGAACATAAAGACACAGAGCCTCTTAAGGCCTGGGCTCAGAACCGGCACAAGGTCATTCCACCAACACTCCACTGGCCAAACGGGCCACAGGGCCCAGCCTGACAGCAGGGGGCAGTGCAGCCATGGGGGGACGGCGCTGAGCTCCTGCCAGAGGGCTCGGTGGTGGCCGTGGGAGCCCCAGGGATGACCACGTGATCCTACACATCTTCTATTCCAGGGTCATCACAGGGGTTTTCGAGAGGTTCCTGAAGAACACGCATTTGGAAAACTGTGGAGTCTGATTCTATCAATCCTTGCAGCTGGATCCCACGTGGCTGACAGACGGCCCCAGGGGCTTGAACATCATGCCAGGCGCGTGTGCACGCACGCCTCAGACCCCGACGGGATGGCAAAGGAGGGAAGGGATTGTGACTGCGACCCGCTGGGAGATGCTTTCTCTCTCTCTCTCTCTTTCCTTGTTTGCACACACATACACCATCTAGCATTTAAAAAATAAATAAACTTACAAAAAAAATCAACTTATAAAAGACCCCATGATCCAGTGGCTTAGGAAGCCAGATCCCACATGGCTGGTGTGCGGTTCAAATCCTGGTCACGGCGGCCTGGGAAGCACGCTGGGCACTGGGCGTGTGCACACGTCCAATGGGACAGAGAACGGAGGAAGGACTGCGGCGTGGCCACGCCCGGCAGATTAAACGGAACTCACCGATTTAATCACAAACTCAAAGATGCTTTTCCCAAGTCAGGGGGCGTTCACCCCTCCCGGCAGCCGGTCACCCTGGTGAATCCGGGGAAGCTGGTGGCAGCAGACGCAGCCAGCCATGGCCCTGTGCTCTCACCGGTGGGCTCGGGCAGCGGTGCCGGCAAAGGCAGGGAGCCAGGACGTGCCCCAGCCAGATCACGGCGGTCTGGCCACCTCCAGGCTCCAGAGGGACCGCCAGGGCACGGGCTTCCCTCCCTGTTCTCGGAACCGCTAATTAAGCGCACCCAGGCGCGGCTTTTCCGTAATGAAAATGCCTTTTATCAGTGAAGCTGGCCCTGTCACAGGGAGCCCTGCTTTGATGAAACCAGTTCTTTAAAGTGAAACATTTTATCAAAAGTTATAACACATCCCCGTAAAATTAAACCAGGAAGACGGCATTCTAAATGCCTCCGACACCGGTTTTGATTTTTTGAATTGTCGGTTAAATGAAAGTCGGGCCGCGGAGACCAGCCTGGCGCCTTCTGGAGGGAAGTGCCCGGCCGCCCGCCCCAGCGTGTCTTCCTCCGCAGACCGCAGGTTTCCGGGACCCTCACCTGCCGACCTGATCCCGCAGGCCCCAAGGCAGAAGCCACCTGCGAGAACTGGGAACTGGTCCTCAGATCTGGGGAACGCCCTCGTGCACCAGACCCTGTCTGGGGACAGAGAGGGGCCCTGCCAGTCACACCAGGTCTCTGCTGGCTGCTCGAGGGCTCCACCCTGCACCTGGCCTGGCGGCGACCACCACCACCCTGAGGCTGGGGAGAGGGGACCCCAGACCAGCATGAGGAGATGCTCGGCCGGCCCTCACCCGCCCGCACAGCCCCGACCCCCACCCCCAGCAGGTGAGCCTGGCTTGGGCCAGATGAGAGGTTCAGAGAGCAGGGAGGGAAGCCGGCCCTTGGGTAGAGGAGGAGGCTGGGGGAGCTGGGGACACCCGCCCAGCCCTCCTTTTCACAGCCAGATTCTGCCTGCCAGCAGGTTCCAGGACTGGGGCTGGAGGGGAGGCCTCCAGCCCAAGCCTCGTGCGGAGACACCCCCCCTGCACCCTCTCGCCCGCCCGCACCACCCTCCTCCCTTCCGGAGGCTGCTGGGGGCATGCGCGACTGCAGTCCTCCTGAGCTGCCGTGGCCCCCACACGCACGTGTGTCTGGGTTCACCCCTCTGAGCACCCCCACCTGTGCAGACCCCAGGGGGGGCCCTGAAAGCTGCCAGGACAGCGCAGGGGTGTCTCGGCACACCCAGCTAGCGGCTCAGCCTCTGCACACAGCAGGGGTCCGTTAGCTCTCCTCCTTGCCTGCCCTACTCTGCCCTGCTGGGATGCAGGGGCCTTCTTCGCTCCCACCCGGTGACACCACCTCCTCCTCTGGGAGGCGGAGTCCAGTTTCGCGCCCTAGGTCCCCCTAGGGCTCAGACCACCCCCTGCCAGCGTCCGTCACTCTGCAGGGGCAGGCACCGCCCAGACTCAGGGAAGGGTCCTTGCCAACGCTGCCCCGGGCGCACAAACCCGGGCAACCTGGCCGGTTAGTCTGGTCGTCGGGATCCTTCAGTCCCTCCCCAGGGCAGGGAGTGGCCGCGTGTGGCCGTCCAGCCCCGCAGCGGAGGAGGGGGTGGGCTGCCGCGCTCCCCAGGGTAACGTCAGCATTCCCTGCTTCATCATCTCGAAGATCAGGTCCGAGTGGCGAAGACCACGGGGAACAGCAGGGACTGGCCGCTGGCCAGGCCTCATTCGTCACCTGGGGGGGCAACAGCCAACCAATACCAGCTCTTACGGCCGGCGGGGCAGAGGCGCGCGCGTGGCCTCTCTAGCCCCAGCGACGGTCGCCCCGGGAGTGGCCCCTAAGTAGCCGTTTTCCTAGCGCCCTGCCACCCCTCCGGCGGTATGTGGAGGAGGGGGTCTCCTGCCGCCCCGCCCCGCAGCATCACAGGGAGCACCGGGAAGGGGCTCGAGCCCCCCCCCTCAGGCCCTCCTGCTGGGACACGCCTGGGGGACTCAGGGCTCTCTTCTCACTGCCGCTGCGCCAGAGGCCCACTGGCCGCTTCTCTGAGTTTAAGGATGTCATTTAAGTAAGTCTGGGGGGACAGTAGGTGGCACGGCGGTTAGGGTGCTGGACTTGCATGTGGCTGACCACAGTTCAAGTCCTGGACCTGGTGACCTAAGATTCACACCAGGCGCATATCCCAGGAGGAGAATGGAAGAGGAGTCATGCGCAAGGCCGTCCGCCACCGCCCAGGGAGGGGGTGGTTTCTCGCTTTCTTTCTCTCTGTCTCTCTCTATCGCTCTCTGGCAAGCATACACACCCTAGGACAAAAGCCTTTTAAAAAAGCAAAAGGAAGAGTCTGGAGCTAGCTGGTAGCATGGTAGTTAAGGTAGTGGAGTCTCACATGGCCGGCTATGGAGTTCGAGTCCTAGACCTGGCTGCTTGAACGCCACGCCGGGCGTGTGTGTGGGTACCCAAATCCCCGCGAGGAGATTGGAGGGGGTGGAGTGTGGCGGGCCCTCTCCCACCTGGGCCGCTTTTTCACTGTTCCTCTCTCTTTCTCTCACTCTACAGCTAATGCATGTGCCCTCTGGCAATTTTTTTTAAAAATGATAGATCTATTAAAATGATTCTGTTAAAATGACCAATCCATGAGGCGGCAGTTCTTGGTGTCTACTTTGGCAAGAAAAATCTTGCCACGTACCCGAGGGGGCGGGACAAGATTGCCCCATCGGCGCCCAGGGGTGTTCCAGCAGCAGGCAGCAGGGCGGGCTGGGCCATGCCCGGGTGCTCCTCACACCGTCCAGGAGAGAATGTTGTAGCAGGGGCCGGCAGGTGGCACGCTGGTTAGGCGCTGGACTCCCATGTGGCTGAACACGGTTCAAGCCCCAGACCCGGCGACGTAAAAATCATGCCTGACTCCTGTGAATGCATGCCCAAAATCTCAGGAGAGGAGTGGAGGAGAAGGGATTCAGTGAAGCCATCCCCGCTAACAAGCAATTTCTCACTTTCCCTCTCGCTCTCTCTCTTGCTCGCTTGCTGATAAGTGCAAATGCCCTAAGGCAAGAAGCTATTAAAATATAAAAGAAAAGAATGCCTCAGCAGAGCTGCCGCTCCCAAGATCCCACCCCTCATCGGGGAAGGTCCCGGGTTCGTGTCCCGCAGTCTCCCCGTGCACATCAGGCACATGTGTGAACACCCGCAATCTCGGCTGGACATGGCTGGGGGTGGGCTGCAGTGTGACCTCTGCGGGAGGTCTCTCTCCTCGCTCTCTCTCATGGCAGAAATAAACAACTAAGCTGTACAAAGTACGAGCCTGAGGGGACGCGGCGTGCTGCACACTGGCCCAGCACTCACCGTGCGCAAAGGGCCTCGTCTCTTATCTAGCAATAATCTCTCAGCTGTCACAGCTGTGGACACCGAGGCTCCGGAGGTGAAGGCCGTGCTGCCACCACCCAGCATAGCCCCAGCCGACCTCCAGCACGCCGGTGCCGCTATGGCTCTGTGCCCCGCTAGAAGGTGGGCTGCCTGAGGCCAGGCACTGAGGGCGCCGACGGTGAGAGGAGCCCGTGCCAGCTCCGCCCCGCCCTCCCAGGACAGCAGCCCCGACAGCGTCCCTCCCGTGCTGTTTGCCACAGAGCCCTCTGGCCCCTGGCAGCCAGTCACAGCTCCAGGCCCTCGGCCTGCGGTACGCAGGTGCCCAAGAGCCCAGCAGACAGCACAGCCCTGGTAGAAATCGATGCCGTGCCAGCGAGCAGCTGGGCCTGGCTTCCCAGGGCTCCGTGGTTTCCCAGCAACAGCACGCACAAACCCTCTTCGCAGGCTCCCAAGAAGACGCCGCTGTCAGACACCGGAGCCAGGTCGTCCTGGCTGGGTCCTGCAGCCACCACCCAGGCCAGGGTGGGCTGGGCCTACCCTGGGCTCCTGTGGGCTCACCTCCTGGGTCGGAGACCCCCCCCAGCAGAGGCTGAGAACGGTGTGTGGGTCACAGGCCGGCCACAAGGAGCCTGGCTCTGCTGCCCCCCCAGCGAGGGTCAGTCTTCCGAGGGCAGGACATACCACGGGAAGGCCTGTCGGCCTGCGAGGACGTGCCCGGTGGAGATGCAGCACACCTGACCAGGGAACAGCACGTTCACGCGCACGCGCCACGGGAGTGGGCACGACCTTGCCCCGGGGAGCCCTGACCACACCCTCCCTGTCTGCTCGGAGCAGCCGCGGGGCATCAGTCCGTGCGTTGAGTCCCCAGTTGCTGGGTCAGAGAGCCCGGCTGGCCGTGAGACCGTCCTCTGGCACGCTGGCCCCTGGGGACACAGGCAGGAGCCGAGAGCCCGACCCAGGCTCATGGAGACTGCTGCTAGCCTTCCTACCGTTTCTCACGGCCCCACGAATCCAGCCCTCCTGTCTGGTTCCCCCATCAGCTAAAGCTGTCTAATCCCGCTGCTAACTTCGAAAAAGCTTTGCAATTCTTTTCTGTCTTTCCTTACCGTCTTCCTGTGGAAGCGGTCCGCTCACCTCACCCGGCTTATTTTCCTTTTCTTGTATTTACAATCTGTTGCCTAGTTTGTGTCACGTTGTGCATTGAAGGACCCTTTTCCTGGAGAGGAGAGCCCAGGCCTGGGAGCCAGGCAGAGTGTGGCTCAGTACGGCTCTGCTTAGACTCCAAGTCTCTGCGCCTCAGTGTCCTCCTAGGAAAGGGTCGAGGTCACAGCTGCGGGCAGGTGCGGGCCTGTGTGGGCTGTCATTTAGACACTGCCCAGGGCCTGCCCACATGCTCACGTCACGGCTGCAGCATGTTGGTGCCGGTGCCCGCAGTCTGGGTTCTGATGTGCCACCACCTGTCGGGACCGTGGTGCTCTTTTCTCCACATCTGGCCTGCTGTGAGGAGGGACACTGGATGTGAGAGTGGGCACAGCCGGTGTGCAGTCTGCGCTGCCTAGCCCGGCCCTAGATCAGGTCCAGAAGAGAGCCGCCAATCAAACACGGTGCCCCACCTCCTGCTATAGGATTGGCCATTCGGCCCAAGCTGGGCCAATCAGCATCCTCCCCAGGACTTTTTAACTGGACCTAAGGTTTGAGGCACGTTTCTTCCTGGAGGAAAGGCTCTAAAACCTGGGTCCCGGCTGGCAGGAGCCCAGAGGGGAGAAGGCGCCTGAGATGAGCCGCTGGAGGAAGTGCCTGGGTCCCCGGGTACAGCAACAATTTCTGGGTCCTAAGCTGGTCTGAGCTGACTCGTGACACTGGGAGCCAAGAATCCTAACTGCACCACCCACAGCTCCGCCCTGGCTTGGACTCCCACGGCCTGAGCACCCTGCCCCAACTGGACACTCTGGGCAGCTCCCCAGGGAGCACTTGAGAGCTCGCCCAGCAGGCCCAGCTGGCCTCACTCTGCAGGGAAGTTCCAGCCCCCCACGGATGGCTCAGGAGCCAGGCCTGGGCCGGTTTCCAGGCTGCCTCAGGCAAGCTCCCTCGCAGGCTCTCAGGGGAGCCCCTGCAGGTACCCAGGAGAGGCTGCAGGCCTGGGTGGGCAGAGCAGCCAGCTAGCCCGTGAGGAGCTGCACGGTCCGAGTCCTACCCCCGGAAGGTGGCCAGGGTGTGCTCCAAGAGCCGGGAACAGGCAAGGCGCGGGTGGAGGTGGCAGGGTGTGTCTGCAAGCCACGTGACCGTGGTGCAAGCCCGTCACTGTGGCCGCCCAGCGTTGGCACCAGCTCCCCAAGGGGGCAGAGGCAGGGAGCTAGACCCAGCGGCACAGAGGGCGATTTGGGGAGAGGTCCAGGCAATGGCAGGGTTAGCAGGGGCATGGGGCAGGGGACACGGCAGGCGCACGGTGGGCCCTGCCCCACACAGAGAAGCATGGAGCCACTCAGTGCCAGACTTGGGTGGGTACCCACTGTCCAACATGCAGCCCGTCATCAGGGCCAAAGGCACAGAGGCGCCCCGAGCTCTCTTCCCAGACTCCCTCAGAGCGGAACGGACCGCGGACAGACGGCAGACGTGGGGGCGCTTTCTCACAGGCCCCGCTTTGCTCACCTGGCTCCTTGCCCTGCCCTGGCTCCACAAGGAAGCCCGCACAGCCTCCCTGCTGCTCTCTAACTGGCCACGCACACTCCCACGGCCTCTGCCTGAGCCCTCCCTCGCCGACAAGCCCTATGGCTACGTCCTCATCTTCTTTAGGTGTCAGTTCAACCGTCCGCCTCGTCGGCAGGGCCCCCCTCGTAGCCCACGTGAAAGAGCCACTTCCTGGTCCCGCAGACCCGCTTGTTCGAAGCTGCTCGCCGGCTGCTCTTTGCCCCCAGCTGTGTCCCCACCTGACGTACACATACCCGTCTGTCTTCCGTCTTACTCTCGACAATGCCTGCCCTCTGGGGACAGGGCACAGTTTCCACTTCTCCACCCGCTCAGGCTGTAGGTCCTGGACGGGACTCAACACCTATTTGTTGGGCAAATTGATGGATAACGCTTTGACAAAGTAGCCGCCTGGAAAGACACTGTGTGAACTGAGACTGGTGATGAGAGCCGCCAGCCACCTGAGGGTCTGGGGAGCCCTTCCAGGCAGAGGGAGCAGGACACAAAAGCCCCAGAGCACCGGGACAGAAAGGAGCCCGTGTGGCCGGAGCACCGTCAGGATGGGAGCATGGAGCCCGGAAGTGGGGCCAGAGCAACAGCGCGGGGTTACAGGTGATGGAAGCTGGGGGCTGTTCTGAGGGCCTGGGGAGCCTGCAGAGGGCTTCCAGCAGGACGGCGACTGTGGTCATGTGTCTAAGACGGGCTCTTTGGGCAGGGGGCACAGCGGCTGTGAGGCTGAGCTCCCACGTGGCCAACCACAGTTCGAGTCCTAGACCTGGCAGCTTGAACTCAGGCCAGGAGCGTGTGCATGAGTGCCCGAGATTCCAAGAGGAGAATGGAGAAGCGATTGCACTGCAGCAACACCCCCTGGGGGTGGTTCCTCACTTCTTCTCTCTCTGTCTCTCTGTGTCTCCGGTGAGCACACACGCCATATAGAAAAGAATCTCTCTAAAAAAATATAAAAACACACCACACACAGCAGGATCATCAGGTGGCATAGTGGTTGAGGTGCTGGACTCCCTCCTATATGGCTGACCACAGTTCAAGTCCCAGACCTGGTGGCTTGTGTTCTCCCCCCACCCCCCGTGAGTGCACATGCCCTAGAGCAAATTTTAAAATAATAATAACAATAAAATTAAATAAATAATTCTTTAAAATAAACCGCTCTGCGCCTCCCCCGCGTGGGTAGCGTGGTGCAGGGGAGTCAGGCTCCAGGAGAAAATCGGCCAAGATACTGCAGCGATGCTGGCGGGGCGGGGGGCTGAGGGGGGCCTAGCAGGGAGGGCACAGGGCCGGGGGCTGGCAGCCGCAGCGTTAGAGGCTGGCAAAGGCCCACGCGCAGGGGCGGCTTCCCAAGAGCTGGCTGCTGCCGCTCATTCTCCTTCATTTATTTTCACTTTAGCTTTCACGGGCAGGGTCTTGCTTTTCTAACCCTCCTGTCTTAGCCTCCAGGATGGCTGGGACTACAGGCGCTGGCCGCTGGCCCCGGCGTCTCCACCACGGGTACCCGGAAAGCTGTGAGGCTTCCAGCTGCTCCAAGGATGGGAGGAGCTCGGGGAAGGCTTCCTGGAGGAGAGGCTGTCTAGTTCTCACAGATCCTCCCCGTAATACCCACTGTGCTCCTCCTCCCAAGACTCCCAGACTCGGGAGGGGCCGGTGGGTCGGTCGCCGACCTGCCATGTCCACGGTCAGGCCCCCTCTGAGGCTGGCGGACCTGTGTCCAGCTCTCCAGCAAGGCCCAGCGCCCATACCGGGGTGGAGTGGCTGTGACCTTCTTGGGTGCAGGGAAGAGACTTGGCTCGCACAGACAGAACCATCCGGGGAGCTGACGTAGGGCGGTGGTAGTGGGGTGGGCAGAGACCGCAGAGATGCCGCCTAGACACGAGAGGAGGGGTCCCATCTCACACCATCCCAGAGCCACCCACTTCCTCTCCAGACACCAGCGCTGTCTGCAAGGACAAGACAGTTTCTAAAACCATCAGAAAAGCCACCTTCATACTCCTGTCCCAGGACATGACCCCCCCGTTATGTAACAGAGTCTCCCAGAGCGAGGAGGCGCCTGCAGGAGCTGGCGCTCCATAAAACAGCCCGCGGCTTCAGAAGCCAGCACACACTCCAGTCTCCGCAGGGCACCTCTGGCGGGCACCTGTGCCAAGGCGGGCAGGTGTGTGAGCACGTGACCTGGTACAGGGTGGGGGTGCCGACTGCCTCGGACCGGCGCTGCGTGGGAGCTGCCGATGCCACGGGAACGGGGCGGCAGCGGAACTCGGCCAGCCTGAGGGTTTGGACTTCACCCTGGCAGGGTTTTATCAGGAACAGAAGAGGGATTGAATGTCCTAAATTTGACCACACTTCTCCATTGTTCCGGGAAACAACCGTGCATGATGGTTTGGGGGGAGATCGAACCCACGAGGCAGGCTGGTGAGGCTCATGCAGAGGCTAGCGGGTCGGAACCAGGATGCAGGCACAGGACCAGGCCGTGGCTGGGAGGACACTGGCCGCCCTCCGGCCCAGGTCGCGGTGGTTTTCAGTATAGGGACACCTGTGTCTTCAAGCTTCGGTACTGTTACTGAGTGAGATGCAGGGACCGCGTGGCGAAAAGCCACCTTGGGGTTCAGCTTCGGGTCCAGCGGCCAAAGACTGCCTCCAGCTGAGAGCAGGGCTGGCGCGGTGCTGGCTTTGGAGGGCACGGCCTGGCCCCGAAGGAGAGACCCAGGGAGGCCACGGTGCCGGGGCTGCTGCCACGCTGAGCTGGAGACAGACCAGCCGTGGAGGGAGAAGAGCCACGGTGGGCTGTGGGACTAAAGAGAAGGGGTGGGGGCCCCGCCTCCTTCCCAGCCACGCCACCACGCAGCGCCAGGGGCAGTCGGGCCACGCCGACCTCGGAGAGCTGGCGACACAGTGCCTGGCAGTGCCAAGCACACAGCAGGCCCCCAGCAGATCCGCGCTCCCCACCCTCTCTGGGAACCTACCTTTGAGGGTGAAATGCAGGGTCTCAATGCCATGATCACCCCACCTTCAGCCAGCCCGGGCACAGGCCAGCACGTGTGGCACACACAGGGAGGTCTCTGGGCCCAGCGTGGACCACCTCCCAGAGTGTCCTGTTGTACTCTTATGCGGCCCCTGGGACTTCTTGGTGCCACAGTCCTGGACTGACCCTCTAACAAGTCCCCTCTCGTACACCGTGATTCCGTCCCTTCAAAGAACTCTGACGCGGGCCCTCCCCTGTTCTGTTCCGTGAGGCCTCCACTGCGGCTCCGAGGCACCTCCTTGCACTGACCGGTGGGGGTCACTCCCAGCCCCCTGTGCCCTCCCTTCCGGCCGCCTCTTCCCCGCCTTTCTCTCTTCCACTGGGTTATCCCCTCTCTGTGTCCTCTGGCAAGCGTCACTCTTCGTACAGCAGTGACCCCTCAGCACCTGTGGGCGTTCTTTTTTTTGTTGTTTCTTTGTTTTTCAGAGAGATTTTTGCTAGAGGGTGCATGCTTGAGACAGTGGGACAGAAAGCGAAAAATCACCCCCCGGGGGGTCGCCACGCTGCAATCCCTTCTCCTCCATTCTCCTCTCGGGACCTTGGGCACACACGCGCATGTACCCAGCATAGTTTAAAGCTGCTGGGTCTGGGACTTGAACTGCGGTTGACTATGTGGGAGTCCGGTGACGTAGCCATTATGCCATCTGCTGGTCCCCCTGTGGGCATTCTTTACAGGACAGACGGCCTTCATTTTGATTTCGCCAAATCCAGCCATTTTCACCTTCAGTTTACGTTCGGGGGTTTGTTCAAGAAGCCTTTCCCCACCCAGCTCTAGGCCGCACAGCGGATAAGCTGCACGACCTCCTGCCTGCAGGCCTTCACCCACCCAGAGGCCGCCTGGGATCCTGAGGTGGAGCCAGCTCCAGCTCCCGTGTGAGCCGGCACTCTCCCGTGGACTACTGGTGGGCGAGAGACCCTCTGCGTCCTGACCAGCGCCTCGCCCACTGCACCTCCCAGCCTGTCCTCCATCCTCCGAGGTGCCGCCCTTACCACATGGTGAGTCCCCACACACACCAGGTCTGCCTGGACACTGCCCCATGCTACTGACCGGGTCACAGCCGCTGTCGTATGCCGTGACACCTGGTTCGGGAGAAGGCCCACCCCTTCTCTGCTCTTATTTCTCAAAGCCGACGTAACTCTCTGTCTTGTCCAATCAGACAGTTACACAATGCCATACCAGGGTGACTTATACACAGTATTTCTCACAATGCTGGAGGCTGGCGAGTCCAAGATCCGGGTCCTGGCGGATTTGGTGTCTCATATAGAGGACGCCTTCTCGCCAGGTCCTCACACGGTGGAAGGGGCAGGGCAGCTTCCTGGGCCTCTTTCATAGGGACTCTCGTCCTGTTCACAGGGGCTCTGCCCTCAGGATCTAATCACTTCCCAAAGGCCCCACCTCTTAATACTATTGCTTTGGGAACTGAGTTCCAATATATAAATTTGGGGGACACAAACATTCGGATCATAGCGTTCTTCTTATACCTTGATTCTTCTATAAATTGTACACTGCGTTTATTGATTTACTCAAAATTCCAGCTGGCTTTTGGTCGGGATTGCATTTAATGTATCGATGAATATGGAAGTATGGAGAGCTTTGTAACATTACCACGTCTTGTCTACGCACACGGTATGTCTCTCCACTTAGTAATGCATAGATGAATATGGAAGTATGGAGAGCTTTGTAACATTACCACGTCTTGTCTACGCACATGGTACGTCTCTCCATTTAGTAATGGCCTTTTATGTGCTGTATTAGGATATTCAATTTTTCCATAGGAAAGTCCTGTGCATTCTTTATTAGCTTCATTGTAGGATGTTTTGGGAGGTTTGCTGTGGCAAACAATAACTTTATTTTTCAATTTCTTTATCACTTTCATTAAGAACTTATTCCGGGACCAGTGGTTAGTGTAATGGCTATGTCGCTGAACTCCCATGTAGTCGGCTGCGGTTCAAGTCCTGGACCCGGTGGCTTAAACTCATGCCAGGTGCGTGTGCATGAGTGCCAAGATCCCAAGAGGAGAATGGAGAAGGGATTGCAGCATGGCCACCCCCCATGGGGTGATTTCTTGCTTTCTGTCTCTCTGTCTCTGTCTCTCTGTCTCTTTCTGTCTCTCTGGCGAGCGCCCATGCCCTGTAGCAGAAACCTCTCCCAAAAAAAAGAACTTATTCCAATACGTGTTACAGTCTTTTTAATAAAAAACACTTTTACAGTATATTTGCTGCTATATACATGGTCCTTGACGTCATTGTTTTGTTTTTCTTGTTTACTCATTTATTTCTTACATGGACAAGAGAGACAGGCTCACCCAGCAGGTCTTGATGCCACTTTCCACCAGCCTCGCCAACCCCAGACCGTGGGCACGTGTGTGCCAGCACGCTCAGCAGGTCTCCGAACTTGAAGCAGACCCTCCATGTCGGTCTGCCTCGCAGCATCGCGTTCCACCGCCGCGCCCCGTCCAGCCGTCTTATTCTTCAGTAAAGATGATTTAGTCGGTTGTTAATGTCTCGTCATTTGATGAGATCACCATGGGGTTTGAATAGTAGCTAGCTGTTTTGAATTGTTTGAAGAGAACCTTCAAAATATATAGTCCAGGGGTAATTCTGCTTTGGCTTCAGTACTTGGAATCACAACCGTGCTATACCGATTCTTTCCTAAGACTATGTACAGAGCAAAACGTCGCCTAGACTCCAAAATGGAATCAATAGAAACAGCCTGAGCCAGACTGTGGCTGATGGCTAAGGCACTGGGTCCCACATGGCCGACCGCGCAGTTCGAGTCCCAGAACTTGCAGCTTAAAAAATCACTCCAGGCATGTGTGCAAGCATGCCCGAAATCTCGAGAGGAAAATGGAGACGAGATTGTGGCAGGGCTATCCTTCTAGAGGGTGCTCACCTTCTCTTTCTGTCTCTGTAGTGAGGGCATGCGCCCTGTAGCAAATCTCTTTTAAACAGAGAGAGAGGGCATCTCTGACCTGTGCAGAGGGGAGGTGGCTGCGGGGCAGGAGGGGCTGTGGTCAAGGGCGCAGAGTGCCCCACGAGCTCAGGTGGGACACTGCCTGTCCCCTCCCACGCCCACCGCATCACCTCTGCAGGCCCTCGAAGGGCAGCCTCGCGTAGACCTGGGAGGGGAAGGCGGGATCAGGCCTGAGAGCTGAAGAGCCCAGGGCTTCCTGACTCCCACCGCAGCCCGGCAGCCCGTCCTCACAGAGCACCGGCCAGCTACGGCAAGTGAGAAACGCCCAAGGTTGTGGGGTACCTGGGGGTGCCTGGGGGCAGGGCCCTCAGTCGGAGACAGCACCAGGTCACCAAGCCCAGGCTATGGGGCTTCTCGGGCTCTTCTGGTTGTAGATGCACCCTGGGTCCACCAGAAATGTCCCCGGCAACCAAAAGCAGGCCCTTCCCTGTGCCCGGCACACTGACCGTGGGCCTGGCCAGCAGAGATTTCTAGAAACGAGTTACCTAAGTAGGGAGCCTGTGCTGCCATGGCCACAGGCCCCACCCTTCCCTTTTGTTCGCCATCTAGCCGGATTCGGTTATGTCCTATCAAGCCCCTCGGGGCACCTGAGTCTGCAAACCCCACGTCATCAGTGTGAGGTTCTCCCTGCCTCAACTCCTTACTCTGTGATTCTGTGCACAGGGTGTCCGTCAGGGACAAGCCACGTGGTCCCCATTTAGAGGCTGCTCCTTCTCCAGGACGCCCGACAGGCTGGGTGGGGTCACAGCTGGTGGTGACCCTGCCACGTGTGAAGCAGGGTCTCCTGCTCTTTGAGCTTCCTTCAGTAACTTGCTGCTGAAAGGTCCCTGCCAGCGCCCGCAGGCGAACAAGCGCTCGGGCTGGGCTGGGCTGGGCTGGGCACCCGCACCGGGGCCAGCCCCCGCAGTCTGTCGGTTTCAGCCGGGAGCCGCCTCGTGGTGAACTCCAGCCTGAACCCATGTGAGCTGCACGGGTTCAGATCAGAGTTTCCAAAACTCACTCACGGGCGAGACCGATGGCACCAGGCTGTGTCCCCTCCCTGGCACTCATCTGCTCCCAAGGCCCCTGGGTTTCAGGCGAAGGGGACACCAACTTACACAGGTGACAAAGACATGTGTGACAAAAATCACACTCTCGACTCAGTGTGTCTTTCCATTTTCGTGAGCCACGGGTGGAGAGGCCTCTCCTCGCAGGCGCCATGTGGGCCCCGACGGACGCTGCCGCAGGAGAGGGCCCGTGTGGGGGCTCTGCTTGCCGAGGGCAGTGGAGGAGTGTCTTAAACATAAAATCTTCTGATTTTGTACAGTTGTTTCCTTTATAAAAACGCCATGTCGGGGTGTCCGTCACAGAGTCCCGCCTTCAGCTCTGGGCACACACTTAAAGAAACGCGGGCCAGGCACGGGCCGGGCACAGACGGCCCAGGACCGCCGGTCCGAAGGAAGGGCACGAGCCAGGCAAGCCCACACCTGCGGCTCTTCCCCCAGACCCTTTCTTTCTGTCTTTCTTTTTTAAGAGTTATTTACCTAATTTTACTTATTGTGGGAGGCCGCGCACCAGCGAGTCTGCTGAGGCCATTTTTCATGGGTCTCTTACTATTGCCATCTTAGGCTGAGAGCAAACAATTACCTCACCTTCAAAATCACACTCTGATTGGCCACTTCCCATAGCAAATCAGTGAGCTTAGAATCCCTCAGATGTGCATATCTGGGTACCTCATGATTGGTCCACAAAACAACCAATCATAACCCACCTTTTACTATCCGTCATTCAACCAATCACAGCCCACCAACGTGTATATAACCACGGTCCCTGGCCCATAATCGCCAGACAACCCTGAAGACCTTAAAGAGCTGTGACACTGTGTCGTCTCCGGACGACCCTGAGCTGTGCCGCAGACCCTGAGCTGTGACGCTGCATCGTCTCTGGACGACCCAGAGCTGTGACGCCGGGTCGTTTCCTGAATACTGTGTCGTCTCCGTGCTGCCCGCAATAAAGAGACGACCCTGAAGAGACACTGCCTTGTCTCCGTGCTGTGACAGTGTGCTGTGACAGTGCGCCGTTCGTCCCGTCTCTCACTCCTTCCCTCAGGGAACCTGTTCGACTGTCCCGTGGGTCAGGACCACTTATCATTATTACTATTTTTAAATTTGGCCAGAGAAAGAGGGAGTGAGGGAGAGAGGGAAAGTGAGAAAGCATGCCACTAGGTCCGGGACTCGAACCACCGTCAGCCAGGTGGCATCCAGGACCTTAAGCACCACACCGCCTGCCAGCCCCGGGACGTTTCTTGACCACAGCAGAGAAGGTGGGTCTCCATACGCCTAGAACACAGCACAGCACTGGGTTAAGGCAGAGGTTCGGGCTGGCGGCTGTGGGAAGGCCTGAAACAGCTGGCGGGGCAGAGGCGGAGCCCTGTAGGGTGTGGCAGGTTCTGGACAGAGCTGGCTGCCTGAGGACTGGGACAGACTGGGACAGACTGGGACAGACTGCTCCGCCCTGAACGCCAGCCGACAACAGGTCACCAGGTGTTGTAGACACTGGAGTTCTGGCCCGCCAGCGTTGAGGGACATCACTCAGAGATGCGCGGAGACACTGTACAGCCATGGGTGGAGAAGGGCCACCCCAGACGAGTTGTTCTCAGTGGGAGATGGTGCCCCCCCAGGGCATTTGGCACCCTCTGAGACGTGTTTATTGCCGCGGGCGTGCTGCTGCCACCTAGTGGATGTATGCCAGGGATGCTGCGAAATACACTGCAGGACGGCCCCACTGGGAGCCGCAGCCCCAAGCCCATAGTGTGGAGGTGAGAAATCCCACCCCAGAGAGCGCTCGATCCGCGCAGCTGGCGGCCAGCCTCCTCCCCCTTAGGGTGCCCTGGAGGAGAAGCCCACATGGGGCCACGGGGTTCGGGCCAGCGGGCAGTGAGCAGGCCAGGACCAGCACACGTGTGAGCTGCCAGCATACACGACCGTGCAGCCCCAGTGCCAGCTGCCTGCAGCCTCCTGAGAGACCCTGAGCCAGAACCGCCGGGCTAAGCCACCTGGAGGCTTCAGGCCTGATAAACGGGGTGACAGTGACTGCTGTTTCAAGGTGCGGGTTTGGGGTAACTGTATACACCGTGGGTGACCAGTACAGCCCTGCCCCAGCAAAGCCCAGAGCCAAACCTGGGCAGGGTCCAGAGAGCCCAGCAGGGCACCATCCCTAGCTTAGAACTGCAGGCTCCTTAAAGGAAGAAAACTATCCAGATTCCCTTAACTGTGTGATCTGCAATACCCCACACATTATAGATTACTAAGCATGCGGATAAGCGGGAAATACGGCCCATAATCGGGGAAACAGCTGATAGAAAGAGATCCTGAGCTGGCCTGGATTCCAGGATGGGCAGGCAAGGATTTAAGAGAGACAGCAGAAATGCGTTTAAGAATTCTAAGAAAAGTATGATTGTAATGACTGAGCAGATGAGAAATCCAGCAGAGAAATAAAAAACATATGAAAGAAATGAGTGGAGATCCTATCATTGAAGACACTCTCCGAAACCAGCGTTCCCTGGCTAGTTTGCTGCAAGTTCGGAATGGCAGGTCTAAGTGCCAACAGACTGGAGACAGATGTCCAAAACGTCCACCCTGAAGAAAAGCAGGAAACACGACTCCAAAAACAGAATCTCAGTGACCTGTCAGACGGCGTAGGAGGCGTCACGTAAGTGAAGTCTCAGAGGAAAGGAGAAAGAGAAGGGGAAGGAAACATTTTTTGAAAAAATAATGATTGAAACATTCCCGAATGTGCTGAAATTCATTATTTTGCCAATGCAAGAAATTAAATGACCCTCACTCTGAGCAGGATAAATCCAGTGAAAACCACAGTAAGCACGTTGATGTTATCATCAAACTGCTGAAAAGCAAAACTAGAGTGAAAACTTTGAAAGCGGCCAGAGCAAAACGACAAAATATGTGCAGAGGGATGACTCAGACGGCATCTGGCTTCTCACTGGAAACAAGGCTGCCTGGCAGTCACAGTGGCTTGGAGTGATGGGGAAACTATAACCTATACAGTTTTATAGCTATAACATATATATATATATATATATATATATATATATATATATATATATATAACCTATATCCGAAAAAAACCTTCAAAAATGAGGATGGAGTTAGGTGGTAGCTCAACTGTAACAACTGGACCCTCGTGGGAAAGGTCCTAGGTTCACAGCCCCGGGGCTCCTGTACGCTCCGGGCCCACCATGCTCACACTCATGAAATGTCCAGCTGCAGTGAGGGTGGATCAGGGCATAAAGACTGTCAGGGGGGCTGCCTCTCTGTCTCTCTTTCCCACAGAAGGAGATAGATAACTTTTCTTTAATAAGGTGAAATAAAGATATCCAGATGACCAGAAGTTGAAAGAAGATCTTGCCAGCAGATCTTCACGTGAGAAATACCGTGGAGAATTCTTAGACTGAAGGGAGATGACACCAGACTGAAACACAGAGCCACAGGGAGGAACGGCAAGCACTGAAAAAAGTAAACATGTACATCTAAAACACTAGCTTTGGGGGCTGGTCCTGGACCTAGCAGCATGCTTGCTCGCTCGCTCTCTCTCTCTCTCTCTCTCTCCCCTTCTCTGGTAAATTAAAATAAATAAAGTCAAATAAAATTCTTTTTTTAAAGAAAATAAAAGAGTGTTGTTTAAAAATAAATAAAACACTAGCTTTGGGGCCAGCAGGTGGGATAATGATTGAGGCACTGGATTTCCACATGGCCAATAGCAGCTGGAGTCCCGGACTCAGGGCTTGCCACTTGCTCCGGGCACACGTGCATGCCCAGAGTCCCGAGAGGACGATGGGAGGGAAAGTGTTGCTGTGTGGCCTTGCCCGGGTGCGATTTCTGGCTTCTGTCTCTCCACAAGCACACAGGCCTTATAACAAAAATCTCTCAAAAAAAACTAGCTTTTTCCTTAATTTTCCTAAAAGACAAGAGTCCATTGAAAGCCAAAGTAATAGCGTTGTAAGGCGGGGTTAAGAACATGCGTGTAATTAAAATGATGACAATAACACAGGGGCAGGGAGAAAATGAAGTCAGAACACTGTCAGTTCCCTGGATTGTGCAGATGGACAGACAGCGATGTAAAGAGTGAACCAGAAGCAATTCTAAGTGGATGGTGCTGGGACCATACCCTACCACCTGTGACAAACACCACAAATATAAAGGGAAAGAGCTAAAGTGCCAATAGAGACAGTGTTGTGTTTTTTGTTTGTTTTTTGTGTTTTCAGAATCCAACAAAATACTCAATGAGACTTCAGAAGACACCTTCATGGCTCCTGAGAACTAGTGATTTCAGGGGAATAAGCGAAATGAAGATTTTCCACTGATAATTCAGCCTCCAGCCCACAAACTCAAGTGGTAGGAAACCTTTCAAGCCTCTTGTCTCTCTCTGTCTCTGTCTCTGTCTCGCTCTACCTCTGTCTCTGTCTTCTCATTTTTTTGTAATTTTTCCTTTCTAAAATTTTTTAAGGTAAAGCATTTTCTCTGCTTTCAGCCCCTCCTTTCCCTCCCCTCCCCCCCTTCCAACCCAGGAGAGGCAAAGGGACAGGCCTTCAGAAGACATCTTCATGACTCTTGAGAACTAGTGATTTTTGCACAGCACACTTCCACACCACGCAGTTTTCTAATTTTTGCTTTTTTAAAAAATAATAATATTTTTCTGGGGACCAGCAGTTAGTGTAATGGCTATGTCACTGGACTCCCACATAGCCGATCACAGTTCGAGTCCTGGACCTGGTGGCTTAAACTCACGCTGGGCGCATGTGTGTGCGTGCCCAAGATCCCGAGAAGAGAATGGAGGAGAAGGGATTGCGGCGTGGCCATACCTCCTGGGTGGTGATTTCTCACTTTCTATCTCTCTGTCTTTCTCTGTCGTTCTGGCGAGCACACGCACCCTATAGGAAAAACCTCTCCAAAAACAAACTTTTTTTTTTGTTTTTTTTTTCCTTCTCTTTTTCTCTGTTTCTTGGTTGTTTTTGTTACCGTTGTTTCTCTCTCTCTGTTTCCTTTTCTGCATGCTCCTGGGTGCACAGATTGTATTTCACGTTTGGGAAGAAACACACCATCCATCGGATGACTAGAAATCACCACAGGATCACAAGAAATACGGGAAAGCAAGAAAATACCTCTCCTCCAAGAGAAAAGAATAACTCCTCTTCATCCACAGACGGTTCAATGGAAATCATGGAGATGTCAGATAAAGAATTTCGAACATTCATAATGGTGAAGCTAACAGAGATGGAAGAGAAGAGAGACAATGAACTGCAGAAGAGAAAGGAGAAAGGAGCTGACGAGTTCTGGGAGGTGAGAAAATTCTTGCAAGATCTAAAAGGGGAATTACACACTTTACAAAAGAATCAAATGGAACTGTTAGAGATGAATAATACAGGAAGTCAAAATCTCCCATGGAAATATTAAAAGCAGACTAGGTCATACAGAAAATCAAATCTCAGATGTAGAAGGAAAAATTGCTGACCTAGAAAAATCCACCACAAAGACTGAGAAAATTGCCCAAAAATTTGAGAATCAAGAAATACTAGATACCATCAAATGTCCAAACATCCAGATAATTGGCATCCCAGAAGGTGAAGAGACTCATAAGGGCATTGATAATCTTCCATGAAATCCTGCAAGAAAACTTTCCAAACCTAGAGAGGCACTCAAAGATCCAGTCCCAAGAAATACAAAGGTCCCCAAATAGAATCAACTCAAGAAGATCTTCTCCAAGACACATTATAGCCAGGCTGACCAAAATCACAGACAAAGACAAGATACTAAGATTGGCAAGAGAGGGACCAGCAGTTAGTGTAATGGCTATGTCGCTGAATTCCCATGTAGTCAACCGCAGTTCGCGTCCCGGACCCAGTGGCTTAAAACTCATGCCAGGCGCGTGTGCGTGCATGCCCAAGATCCTGAGAGGAGAACGGAAGAGAAGGGATTCCAGAGTGGCGTTCTGTCTCTCTGTTTCTCTCTGTCTTTCTGGCGAATGCACGCACCCTATAGCAAAAACCTCTCCAAAAAAAAAGATTGGCAAGAGAGAAACAAGTTACCTACAAAGGATATCCCATCAGACTAACAGCAGACCTCTCATTGGAAACAATGCAAGCAAGGAAAGAATGGGGAAATATATTCAAAGTGTTAAGGGAAAAGCAATTTCACTTAAGAATACTGTACCCGGCAAGATTATCCTTCGTATGGGAAGAAAAGACAAGAACATTCTCAGATAAACAAAACCTGAAAGAATTTACCAGCACCAGACCAGATCTCCAAGAAGTTCTCAAGGGAGTGCTATGTCAGGAAAATTAAATACAGACACACAGAAATAAGAGTTCAAAAACTAAGAAAATGGCCAACTTAATTATAGGGACAAGTGTGGAGTTGAATATTATACCCCAAAATTCAATCGGGAAGATCAAACTACAACAGAAGATAGATTAAGTACACGAGACTAAACTGGTGAAATAGCATTCTGTGACTTGACTAAAATATTGCTGCTTTTCTTCTAGGCTTTGTTGTCCGGTTTTAAGAGTTTTTGTCCTGTCTTGAGGTGTCAGTAGGTTCATGTACCTACTATTTGAACAGAACACTAACCTGTTTCCAGGCTTTAAGTTTTAAGCAAATTTCCTTACCAATTCAAAACTACTTTTCTTGAAATTACCAGCTGAACTTGCTATTGAAAGTAGTTAGATTATCTAAGAAATTGTGTGATCAATAAAATGTGGGAGGAAAAGGAATGAAGACAACTGTAGACACCCGAGATAGTGTGAGAAGAGGTTAGGAAAGGGCAGAGGGTCAGACATAGGGGTAAATATACATATGTGTGTGTGTGTGTGTGTGTGTGTGTGTGTGAAACTAGAAATGGAAAACTATTGATGATAACATACATGATTAAGCCACTATGCAGTATATTCTGAGTGGGAAACCACATTTTGTATGCTGTGACAATGCTTAGGTGATGAATGTAAATTAATTAATTAAAAAAAAGTTTCAGGAGAAAAAAAAAAACACGAAAATTGTTTTTAAAATCAAAAACAATGCATATTTGATGACTGCTGTAAGCTATATAGCCCCAGCTAGGTGCTACTTTACAGTATGTTCATTCTACTCACTGAGGTTTATGCCTAAAGTCAGACTTGTGTTCATGGATATGTATATATCAGTTGCACTTGCTATTGGAAATATTTAGATTAAGTTCATCAGCAAATCAATAAAATGGGGGAAAAGGCATAGAAAGCAACCATGGATACCAGAGACAGTGTGGGAGGAGGATGGGACACGGCAGAGGGTGAGAGATAGGGAATCAAAGATGGCAAAAAAAAAAAAAAAAAAAAGCAAAATATACAGGAAACAAGAAATGGAAAAGTATTTGTTGATGATAACACGTATGTTGATGTGCTTGATTGAGCCAATATACAGTGTATTCTGGATGGGAAATCTCATTTTGTATGTTGTAGTGATGTACAGTGAATGAATGTAAATAAATAAATTTAAATTAAAAAAAAAAAGAATCCAACAAAATACTCAATGAATCTAGAATAAGGCTATAACAGAGGAAGGACAGATGGGCCAAATACAAAACAAATAACTAGCTCTGAGACTTACAACCAACTGCTCAATAATTTAGTGTAAATGAGATAAACATGAATTGAAAGACAGTAATTATTAGATTTTTTAAAGCAATTGCCCAACTATAGAAATATGAAATGAGGGACTGGCAGGTGGCGTGGTGGTTAAAGATGCTGGCTTCCCCCATAGCCGACGGTGGTTCGAGTCCCAAATCTGGTGGCTTGCTTTCTCGCTTTCCCTTTCTCTCTCTTTGTTTCTCTCTGATCAAATTTTAAAATAATAACAACAAATGAGAAGAAATAAATAAATATTTTTTTAAATAAATGAAATGTAGGGATGGAGATAAGTTAAAAGTAAAATAATGGGAAAACCACTACAGCGGTTAAAACGAGAAAGCTAGTGTGGTTGAACTGAAATGGCAAAGCAGGCCCTGCTGCCGTGGCATAGGTGGGGCCTGCCACCGTGCATCCCTGGAGCCATGAGGGAGACGGTTAGGGTCCCGGTCCACCTGAACTGTGCCAGGTACAGCCCACGACCCCAGCTGGCCAGAAGGCTGGGAGGAGACTGTGGAGGTATAAAATGCTATCAGGGACCTCTCTCTCTCTCTCTCTCTCTCTTCCCCTCTCTCACATGAAATAAATAAATTAACTTTAAAAAGAACAAGGCAAGTAGACTTCAAGACAAAAAATATTTCCACAGAGAAAGAGAGACATTTCATAACAGGATCATGTAATGTGTGACATTTTATAGCCAAAAATTAACTCAAAAAGAAATTGGAAAAATTCTAACTTTGAAACTAATTGTGCTTCGAAATTCATAAAGGAAGTTTTGGCTCAAAGAGAGTAATAAAAAAATACCAAATTCAAGATTTTAACACCTGTCTCAATAATTTATAGAACAAAGAGACAAAAATCAGTAAGGATATAAAATAGTTGAACCAATACTATCAACGATCTTGATCTAATTGACATTTTCAGAACATCTCACCATACAACTTCAACATACACATTATTTTCAATTGCACATGGAGTGTTCACCAAAATAGGCCACTTTCTGTGCCATGATATGTCAAAAAGTTAAAATACTTCCGAGTATTTGCTGACCACAATTAAGTTAGAAATCGGTGAGATACCTAGAAAACCCCCAAAACATTTGAAAAATAAATAACATGCTACTAAGTAACTAACATGACAAAGAAAATTAATAGGAAAATTAGAAAGTATATTAAATGAATGATAGTGAAAAACAAAAAAAGGAAAAAGTCCAATTTTATGGAACTCAGTTAAAGCAGTGCCTGAGGAAATGTGTAGCTCTAAATGTCTAAGGTAGAAAAAGCCAGGACTGGGCCGCCCTTGGCGTGGTGGTTACGGTGGCTAGAGACCACCTGGCCAACCACACAGTTTGAGCCCTGGACCCAGAGACTTGAAAAACACCCTGGGCACATGTGCGTGCATGGCCAAAATCCCAAATGGAAGGAGAAATGGGGAAGGGATGGCGGCCTAACTCCCCCACGGGAGGCGCCTTCTCACCTTTTCTCTCTCTCTGCCTCTCTCCACTGAGCACATGGATCTTCAGTCCAAAAAAAAGAAAGAAAGAAAAGAAAGGAAAGGAAGAGAAAAGCAAAGATTAAAAACCAATAGCTCTGGGCCAGCAGATAGTATAGTGGTTAAAGAAGCTGGACTCGCACATGGCCAACCAAGGTTTGAGTCACAGACCTGCTGGCTTGCTTTCTCACTTTCTCTCTGGTGAGCGCATGTGCCCTATAGCAAATTACAATAATAATAAATAAAGTTAAATAAATAGTTCTTTAAAAAAAATAGCTCAGGCTAGCCAGTGACATGGTGGTTAAGGTGGCTGGATCCCACGTGGCCAGCTTCGTGGTTTGAGTCCCAGAACAGATGGCTTGGAAAACATACTAGGTGCGTGTGTGCGTGTGTGCTCAAATCCTGAGAGGACGATGGAGAAGAGACTGCAGCATGGCTGTCCCCTCTGAGGGGTGACTTCTCACTCTCTCTCTCTCCCTCTCTGCTGAGTATACACACCCTATAGCAAAAGCTAAAAAAACATTAAATTTACACATTAGCGGTCTGAAAAGGAAGCACATATAAACTCCCAGTAGAAACAAATAACAACGAGCCAAAATGGATGAAATATAAAACAAAGGAATAACAGGAAAATAGCACAGCCCGACCACAACACGAACCTCCTGACGGCACGGTGGCCTCAGAGCCACTGACTTTGCACAGAGTGGCTGGCTTCAGGAGAGAAACGAGGAGCTCCTTCCAAGGTGTATGTGAAAATGCATGGGCCTAAAACGGTACAGCGATTTTGAAGAACAAAGTTCCACCCCTTGGGGTCCAGTTTTTGAGACCTACAACACAGCTATAGGAATCTAAATGGCAGTCATTCCGGGCACGACCGCGGCGGGAAGAGCGGAGTTGGGACATGCTCCCACGTGTGAGCTCAGCTGATCTCCAGCGAAGGTGCCAAGGTGGCTCCACGGACGTGGGCAACTGGGCAAGCAGCGCGGTGGCATTCGTTCGTGCCCCAGAGCCGGCAGCACGGCCACAGCGGCCAGGACGCACAGCCCGCGTCGCGCGTGTCCCAGAGCTCAGAGGCCCTGGCACCGTGTCCTCGGGCTCTCTGCTTCGGGCCTCGGAGGGCTAAAATCCGGCTGTCGGCCAGGCTGTGCTCTCGGGAAACTGTCCCCTGTTCCGGGGAAGCTCCTTTCGGTCGTCGGACACACCACTGTCCCGGTGGCACCCTCTGGTCTCCGCGGGCCTCTCTGCCGTGGGTTTGCCTCTCAGACAGTGGAGAACGTCTCGCTGTGGACTTCTCTGACCCCCTCTAAGACGGCCAGCAGAGAATAGTCTTCATCCTGACTAAGCCAAAGCGAACTGACGAAGCCTTAATTCCACCTTTGAAATGATCACAGGCGTGTGCTCGCACTCGCGAACCCCACCCTCTCTGGGGGAGGCCTCACACAGCACCTGCTCTAGGGGTGGGAGTCTGGGGAACCGGCTGGGAGTTTTGGCTGCTGTAACAAACGATCATAAACTTAGTGGTTGAAACAATGCAAATGTATTCTCCTACAGGCGGTAGTTCCGAAGTTCAGATGGGGCCAGCCAGGCTAGAATGCAGGTGTCCTGGGGCCGCATCCCCGCCCCGACTGCGGGGAGCCTGCCTCTCCTTCCTTGCCCAGCCTCTGCTGGCCCATCCCTTGTCTCAGAGCCCCTTCCTCTCAGCACTGCAGGAACTGGCAGAGGGCATATGGTTTGGTTGCTGGACTCCCATGCAGTTGACTGTGGTTCGAGTCCCTGACCCAGCGGCTTCAACCTCACACTGGGCATGTGTGTGAGCCCAGAATACTGAGCGGAGAATGGAGAAGGGATTGCAGCGTGACCATCTCCCTGGGGGTGAGTTCTTGCTTTCTGTCTCTCTGTCTCTCTAGTGAGTGCACGTACCCTATAGCAAAAATCTCTCTTTTAGGAAGGGGGGCACTCCACCCTTTTCTGCTTCCCTCTCCCACGGCAGGCCTGACCACATGGCCCAGGAAAGCAGCCCTGTCCTACGGGCCGCTGGCCAGCAGCCTTCACCCCACCTGCGAGGTTCTTTCGTCTTTGCCACGTTAGGTGACTTTCTCCAGCCATTGCCCCACCTACCCCAGGAGACATCTCAGAATTCTCCCACCACAGAAAACAGTGGCGCCAGGCCAGCTGGGCATCCGCTGTATGGGGAAAGAGAGATCTCCATTCTTGCCTCGCACAAAAATTCAATAAATAGTAGATAAAAATATAAAATCTAAAACTATAAGAACTATAGAAGTGGCCAATAAGAACATTAAAAGATGTTCAACACTAGGGACCAGCAGGTGGAATGGTGATTAAGGTGCCGGACACTCCCACATGGCAGACCACGGTTCGAGTCCTAGACCTGGTGGCTTGCTTTCTCACTTCCCCTCTCTTTCTCTCTGTGTGTGTCTGTCAAATTAAAAATAAACAAGTGAATAAATAAAATTAAATAATTTTTTTTTAAAAAAAAAGATTCTCAACACTATTAGTCATCAGAAAAGTGCAAATTAAAACCACGAGCTACCACGACCACTCAAGGGCCATGACGTGAGAGAAAATAAACGGGGCTGACGGCGGGGTGGGAGGGTCAGGGTGCGTCGCTGGCAGGACCGGAACGGCGTGGGAACAGGATGGGCCCCTCTGAACACAGAGCTGTGACCTGGCAGTTACACCCCGGGAATCTGGCCAGGAAAATCGAAAGCACATGTCCACACAAACACTTGCACACCGAGGTCAGAGAAGCCCGTATTCCACAGACAAGCAGGAGAAATGCGGCACGAGTTCAGCACCCGGCGGTCTGTGTGCCACGGGCATCAGGGCCACGAAGAGGAACGAGCTGTCACGTGCTTCGACCTGGTAAACTTCCAGTTGTGCCAAGGGGAAGAAGCCGGCGGAAAAGACCACAGCTGTATGACTCCATTTACATGAAACGCCCAGGACAGGCAAAGCCACGGAGACAAAAAGGGCTTAGTGGCGGCCGGGGGACGGGTCGCCGAGGGACGGGGACCAGGGTGCTGGGCCTGCCTGCTAATGAGCTCTGGGCTTCCTCCCAGGGCGGTGGGAGCGTTTCAGAGTAGACGGGGGTGACACTCACAGTGCACATTGAAAAACTGGCCGTTCACTTTTCTACTTTTTGAAGGGCGCATGTGCTTGCCAGCGAGGAGAGAGACAGTAAGAGGGACAGTGAAAAGGTGCCCCCCAGAGGATGGCACGCGGCAATCCGTTCCCCTCTATTCTCTTCCTGGGAGTGTGGACATGAACACGCACACGCCCGGAGAGATTGTCAAGCCGCTGGGTCTGGGGCTGGAACCGCGGTCGGCCGTGTGGGAGTCCAGCACCTTAACCACCATGCCACATGCTGCCCCTGTTGGCTGTTCACTTTAAATGATCGCTTCGTATCATGTAAGTTGTATCTTACTTTTGAATTTGTAGTGGGAAAACCAGGCACTCAGGCCTGTGTCAGGGTTCACAGGCCCTCTCTCACGTAACCTGAAACACGCGTGGCCACCGGTGCCACTTGCAGCACCCTCTGCTGACAGGAAATGTGATTTTGAATCCCATGTAAGTAAAAATGTTACCCCCCAACGAAATTCCAGTTCTCTTGTTAGTAGAGCTGTTATTATTAATACCAAAAAATCTACTGAAATCTTATATTTTAAATTCTGTCAATTACAAAAATAAAACAAAATTTCCAGAAGAAAACAGGGTGGGCTGGCTCCGTGGTGCAGTGGGAATGTGCTGCCCAAGGGAAGACAGAGCCCACGTGGCCACAGTTCAAATCCCGCCCAGTGGGCCGGAAGCTTGCCACATAGGCACGCGAGGGCCGGAATCTGGAGGCTGGACAGCTGGGGCAAGGGCTCGCGGCTACACAGACCCTGTGATGTGCCCTCCCCCACATGTGCACATGCTCTACGACAGACCCTGTGATGTGCCCCCCCTCACATGTGCACACGCTCTACGACAGACCCTGTGATGTGCTCCCTCACATGTGCACACGCTCTACGACAGACCCTGTGATGTGCCCCCCCTCACATGTGCACACGCTCTACGACAGACCCTGTGATGTGCCCCCTCACATGTGCACACGCTCTGTGACAGACCCTGTGATGTGCCCCCCCCTCACATGTGCACACGCTCTACGACAGACCCTGTGATGTGCCCCCTCACATGTGCACACGCTCTACGACAGACCCTGTGATGTGCCCCCCCTCACATGTGCACACGCTCTACGACAGACCCTGTGATGTGCGCCCCTCACATGTGCACACGCTCTACGGCAGACCCTGTGATGTGCCCCCCTCACATGTGCACATGCTCTATGACAGACCCTGTGATGTGCCCCCCCTCACATGTGCACACGCTCTACGGCAGACCCTGTGATGTGCCCCCCCTCACATGTGCACATGCTCTACGGCAGACCCTGTGATGTGCCCCCCCTCACATGTGCACATGCTCTACGGCAGACCCTGTGATGTGCCCCCCCTCACATGTGCACACGCTCTACGACAGACCCTGTGATGTGCGCCCCTCACATGTGCACACGCTCTACGGCAGACCCTGTGATGTGCCCCCCTCACATGTGCACATGCTCTATGACAGACCCTGTGATGTGCCCCCCCTCACATGTGCACACGCTCTACGACAGACCCTGTGATGTGCCCCCTCACATGTGCACACGCTCTACGACAGACCCTGTGATGTGCCCCCCCACATGTGCACACGCTCTACGGCAGACCCTGTGATGTGCCCCCTCACATGTGCACATGCTCTACGACAGACCCTGTGATGTGCCCCCCCTCACATGTGCACACGCTCTACGACAGACCCTGTGATGTGCCCCCCCTCATATGTGCACACGCTCTACGGCAGACCCTGTGATGTGCCCCCCCTCACATGTGCACACGCTCTACGGCAGACCCTGTGATGTGCCCCCCTCACATGTGCACACGCTCTACGGCAGACCCTGTGATGTGCCCCCCCTCACATGTGCACATGCTCTACGGCAGACCCTGTGATGTGCCCCCTCACATGTGCACACGCTCTACGACAGACCCTGTGATGTGCCCCCCCCACATGTGCACATGCTCTACGGCAGACCCTGTGATGTGCCCCCCCTCACATGTGCACATGCTCTACGGCAGACCCTGTGATGTGCCCCCTCACATGTGCACACGCTCTACGACAGACCCTGTGATGTGCCCCCTCACATGTGCACACGCTCTACGACAGACCCTGTGATGTGCCCCCCCTCACATGTGCACATGCTCTACGGCAGACCCTGTGATGTGCCCCCTCACATGTGCACACGCTCTACGACAGACCCTGTGATGTGCCCCCTCACATGTGCACACGCTCTACAGCAGACCCTGTGATGTGCCCCCCCCCACATGTGCACACGCTCTACGGCAGACCCTGTGATGTGCCCCCCTCACATGTGCACACACTCTATAACAGACCCTGTGATGTGCCCCCCCCACATGTGCACACGCTCTACGGCAGACCCTGTGATGTGCCCCCTCACATGTGCACACGCTCTATAACAGACCCGGTGATGTGCCCCCTCACATGTGCACACGCTCTACGACAGACCATGTGATGTGCCCCCCCCCCTCACGTGCACACGCTCTATTATAAATTAAGAGGAAACTTAAAAAAAAAAACATAGGAAGTAGTCTTCATGACTTTGGGATAAAGATTTCTAAGAATACAGAAAGTACTCACCTAAACACTTTAAACAGGTAAATTCATTTATAACAATTATTAACCTAGGTCTTCCAAAAGACACTATTAATAAAATGTGAAGAAAAGTCACTAATGAGAAAATAATTATAATACATGTATCTGACAAAACTCAAGAATTTTCATATTAATAAGAAGAGAAGCAACTTTTTTTTTAATGGGCAAAAGAACTGAGCAAGCACTCCATGAAAGGGCCTAAATGGTATTTAAAAGACTCAGGTTAAAACAACAATGAATTATCAGCACACCCGCTCCAGAGTGGCTAAAATTACAAAGCCTGACAATTTACTGACCGCAGGAGGGGACATGCGTCTAGAAATTGGGACTGTCATTCATTGCTGGTCAAAATGCAAAATGGCACAATCACGTCGAGGAACAGGTGACAGTACCTTGGAAACTGAGCACACACCTCCCTCCAACCTAGCAGTCTACCCCAGGTCTCTCACAAGAAAAACGAAAGCATACGTCCACGTAAAGATCGCACGAGTACTCTTCCAGCAGCTTCTTCGTGACAGCTGAATGGAACCCTCCGTACCTGCCGTCGGGCACAATGACAGGTTGTGCCGCATTCTACAATGGGGTGATACTCAGCCATGAAAAGAAACCGACAGTGAGCTCGCAGCAGCAAGGGGACAGGGGTTACGCTGGGCGGAGGAAGCCAGGCTCAGGGGACGCCACGGCCTGCTGACGCGAAGCTCTCGGTCGGGCAGGCTAAGTGGTGGCGAGAGACATCAGTGTGTCCTCTCAGGGAGGGGGACCGCCTGGCAAGTGGCCCAGGGGACTTTCCGAATCATGGGACGGCTCTGGGTCTTGACTGAGGTGGCTCTGTGGCTGTGTGCGTGCGTGTGCGGTTTTTCATTACTGAACTGACACTTGGAAAGCTACGCTCCTCGGTAGGTAGTGGGGCACAGGTAGCGCCGCACTGGGGTCTGGAGGCCGTAGGGTGGCCCAGGCCCGGCTCCCAGGCCAGCCTGAGCCCTGCCGGTTCAGGCCTGCCTTCCAGTAAGCCAGCTGTTTGGAAGACTGAGGCAGGAGGACGCGGCACTGGGAGACTGCCAAAAGCACCTATTTCCACCTCTTCCCCTTCTCTCTCTCCCCATCTCTCTCATAAAAAAGAAAGAAAAGAGCGAGAGAAATAAACATATGCATTTTATTATATGTAAACGATATCCAAATGCTCTCGATTTAAAAAGGAAACTATACAGGCCAAACAAAACGGGTGCTGACTGAATGAAACTCGTGGTCCACCGTCCACTCGCTGGCTAAGGGTCAGCCCTCCCCACGTCTGGCCCGGTACCTGGGAGCCAATCGCATTAGGAACAGACTCTCATTTTGAAGGCCCTTTCTCGGGGTGCAGTAGTGAGAAAAGAGGGAGAAAACAGCAACACCGAGCACCACCCGTCCCAGCTCCTCGTTTGGTCCAAATAAAGACCCTTCCAGGCCAGACCCTGCCTGCAGGTTGGCGTGCCCTGCCACGGACGCACGGGGTGGCCTCCTTAGCCCACAGCTCGGTGCTGCAGGCTCCAGGCTCACGGGCAGAGCAGCGCCACACCGACAAGGCGGACTTCACAGCAGTCCCGTCTCATCTGACCAGAGTGGCAGAAAGAAGCCGGTGGTCACCCATCTGTCACGTCTTCCTGGACACGCAGGAGGACCCGGTTCCCAGGCCCCTTTGAAGTTGCGTTGGTACCATTTGACCAAATTCTGGCCAACAACAGGTGGTCATAAAAACCCACTGAGGGAGTCGTGATGGAAGGTTCCACTCCACAGCCCCGCCAGCAAGGGATGCCGAGGAGGGCCACCCAGCCCACGCCTGGCCTTCGTGAGCAGGACATGTCTGCACTGTGTCTAAACGCCAGAACTGGGGTGGTTTGTTACGGCAACTAGCAATATCTATCCTAACTGACTCGTGACATGTACGCATTACGCAAACATCTGACTGTATATATCTACTTATGTTACTGAAAAAAAATCAAAAGAAAAAAGGAAAGTCTATTGGCTCTTAAGTATCTTTTACTACAATAATTCAAAAGTCAACAATAAGAAAAACAAACAACTGACTTACAAAATGGGCAAACAAAATGAACAGAAATTCCACCAAAGAGAAGACAGAGACAGCAAATAAGTAATGTAAAAAAATGTTCAACATAGCCATAAAGGAAATGCAAATCAAAACCAGAAAGAGATCTCACGACACACTTATTAGAACGACTATAATTAAAAATACCAAATGCTAGCAGGAATGCAGAGAAATTGGGCCTCCTCCACCGCTCATGAGAATGTCAAATGTTGCAAGCACTCTGGAAAATAGCTTTTCTGTTTCTCAAAAACTAAACACTTACCACGTGACACAGCCCTCACACTCTTGGACAGTTATCACAGAGAAATGGAAACTTCCGTTTGCACTAAAACACGCACACGGGTCTGTGGAACTGTTATGCATAATGGCTGAGCAAACTGGGTTGTGCTTACAAAGGGGCCCCGCACAGCAACAGAAGGGAAGACACCACTGCCACACAAGGGCCAGGCCAGACTGCAAGGAAGTTACGGAGAGTGAGAGAAGTCAGCCTCAAAGCTCACACGCTGCAGGTCCGTTTGCACAGCAGCAGTCTTCTTTTTTTTTTTTTTTTTTTGGAGAGGTTTTTGCTATAGGGCGCATGCACTCGCCAGAAAGACAGAGCGAGAGACAGAGAGACAGAAAGTGAGAAATCACCCCCCAGGGGGGATGGCCACGCCACAATCCCTCCTCTTCCATTCTCCTCTGGGGATCTTGGGCAAACGCATGAGTTCAAGCCACCAGGTCTGGGACTTGAACTGTAGTCAACTACGTGAGAGTCCAACGACATAGCCATTACACCAACTGCTGGTCCCGGACACTCATTATTTTTAATTTAAGTCTTTTTTTAAAGCACGGGGAAGACCTGAGCAGAGACCGCGCTGGCCGTCACCAGCGTCTCGGGGCCCTCTGACCAGGACAGCGTGTGTTTTCACTGTGAGTCCCGCCTGCTTGGATGAGCCAGGGTCACTGTCATTTTTAATAAAAGAAGTTGCCATTTTTCTTCCCAATAAGCCAAAAATAGTGGCAATCGTCCCCACAATCCAGGGACACGAACACACTGGAGAGAGAGAGAGACTGCTCAGTGCCTGTTGGAGACCAGGGTCCCCACGGGTTCTCACGGGACGTGGAGAGCAGCCTGTCCAGGCACGCGTGTTAACCGCGCAGCCGCTCGGTGCCTGAGTGGGGAACAGACTGAGGACGGTACGGGAAAACGACCCCGCGACCCCAGAGTCCAAGCACCAGCGTGGGCCCGAAGGCTGCCTAGGAGAGGAGAAAGCGCCGCTCTGAGGCCCACCTGGGAGGTAAAGTGGGTAGGCCTGGGGCTTACCCGGACGCCGGCAGCCTCCCAGCCTGTGACGAGGCCAGAGGAAGAGCCAGTGCCTCCCAGTCAGTCCCACGCTTGGGCACCAAGAAGCCCAGAAGCCTTCAGATGCCTCGTCCCGTTCATGGGAGGCAGTGGGGTGTCCCCAAACTGCTCCATCCCAGGGCCCCGCCTCCGCAGGGCCTGCCCAGCTCGGGGACATCAGTGCCAACCTCGTGCCAGCTGGCCAGATGGAGCGGCTGGAGGCTCTGCTCACCTGGGGAAGCTGGAGGACATGGCGGGGAAGGCCAGCTCAGGCCTCAGGCTGGGAGGGCCGGGCCGTCAACCGACGGATGGAGCAGCCAGAAAGTGCGGACACCAACACCGGGAAGGGGGGGGGGGGGGGGGGCTCCGTTCAAAGGGCGCGTGGGGGAGCGGCGGGAGAGGAGCCTGGGGCCAGCGGGTAGAGAGGAGCAGACGCCGGCGTGCGCAGAGCGAGGTGTGGCCTCCGAGCCGAGGCGCCGAGAATCGAGGGCCGCCACTGCTCCCACACGCGGGGAAGCGCGTGGCCTCCCGTCACCAGACCGGGGACACCACCGTGGGGACCTGGGCCAAGGGCCTAGACCATGCCCCAGGGGCAGCTTCGGAGCACTGTCGGCCTGCTGGAAGGGCGCCCCCTTGCAGGCCGGGTTCCTGCGGTGAGGGCAAGCTGCGGTGAGGGCGGCTCTGCTCAGCCCTCTGCGCCTGGGTCTCCCGGTGTCTGTGGCCCCTTGGCTCCCCTCCGAGAGTCACCAGGCAGCTGCCCAGGCATGGTCTGTGGGCTTGGTTGCCGCCCCAGGGGGGATGAGTCTCCTGGCCAGGGCGTTTTCTGGAAGTTCTGGGCAAACGGCCCTCTCCACCCACCCACTGGGGTGAGTAAGCCCAGACACAGCCCAGAAGCCCAGAGGTCCCTTGGGGGGCCAATCCCCACGGCCACGCTGGGCACCCTGGCTGGGCTGCCCCTGCTCCTCCCTCACGGGCTGACGCCCCCTAAGCCCATGGAGTGGGTCTCTGAGAATAAACGGGCACGGGCTTCGGTCCTTAATCAAGGCCTCGCTCCCTGCCGGGCCTGCCTCCTTGACCCCGGGGCTGGCCAGGGGCCCAGCCACAACAGCCAGGCTCGTCTGGAACCTGCAGCCACTGTCCACACCCCTACCCAGGTCCCCAGGCCCGAGGGCCTCCTGAGAAGCCGGCAGCCCCAGCCTGCCCACCTGACCACCTTCTCTCCTCCCCAGCCCACGGGGGGCCCAGGACAGCTGCCCCCCTCGTGGAGAACTTCAGCCTGAGACCCACACGGACACGCCGAGGAAGCCCCGTTTGTCAGCCCCCCCACGGAGAGATCTCGCCCTGCGCTCCAGAATTAGAAGGCTCTCCCCGGGGACCGAAGACACCTGTGCCGCTTCCTCTGCTTCCCGTGCTCATTAAAACCTCCCTAATGAGCGGCCTTCCCCGGCCCAGGAGCGCTGGGCTCTAACGAGCTCCCCGCGGTCGCCAGGGCACACTCTGGGTGAGAGCAGGCACGGGCACTGACGGTGGACCAGCTTTAGCACGGCCAGACCGGGCTCTCAGCTGACCCAAGAGAAGGCCTCCCATGACGGGGCAGGGCCAAGTGTCCCAGGACAGCAGGGTCACCCACACTGCATGCACAGACAGCGTCCTCTCTGCCCGCTCCCTCGGCCCCACAGGTACCCAGTCCCTGCTTCCAGCCTGGGCCCCGCCCCAGGGCCACCCACCAGAGTCCTGGCCAGCCGTCCCTCCTGGGCTGCAGGGGTGCACAGGTCGGGAGGCCCAGGGCTCCTCGGGGAGTCTGAGCAGGGGAGGAGAGTTCCAGGAGATGCCTCTCTGCTCCCCTCTGGGCCAGTGACGGCCTTGGGGCCCCACTTTGAGAACGACACGGCAGACTTGCTTACAGGTACCAGGACCGTCCGAGAACCGGGCCGTGGCTGTGGCCGCACTGCTGCACGGCCTGGGTCGCAGCCGGCGGGCATTAGGGAGGAGGCGTGGGGCTGCTCCTCCAGCCAAGTTCTCCGCCTTCTTCCCAGCCCGGCGTGCTGCCTCAGGCTGGGGAAAGCTGGGGCCCTGGCTCCTGTGTGGGTAAGCCCTGGGCCGGGCCGACGCCCCTAAAGGGATTCTGCCTGGGGAGGGGGGGACAACATGCAGGGGCTTCAGAAAGTTCGTGGAAAGTGGAATTACAGCACAAGTTTATCTTGATGCAAAGGAATTCTGAAATCCACAGTCAGCTGTCTCCTAGCACGCGTTTCCATGAGCCTGTGGGGGACCCTCGCAGGCCGTGCCCCGGGGCCACACAGCTGAGCCGCCCCTCTGGCCCTGAACCTGTCTGGGCTCCTCCTCCTCTCTCCTGCTCCCCGAGGCTGGCTGAGCCTTGTCTGGGAGAGCCACGCGTGTTCCCCGGCGTCGGGACGCTGCGTGACTGTGGCAGGGCACACGGCCCTCGCCTCCCGGGCTCCTTCCACCGTCGAGAAAATAGCCGCCTGCGTGTTCGTGGGGAGAAACGCGCTCCACCGACCGGCCCAGAACCTGCCCTCTCCGCAGCCTGGCAGGGGTTCAGGCTCCAAATCCGTCTCCGTCTTTCCTGGATCTGGGTCAAAAATAAACCCCCCAAAGAGCAGCGGGACCGCTCCTGCACACCCTTCCCGTGGCATGTCCCCCGGGCCCGCCTCGCAGCCCCCCCCAATCCTGAGGCTCAGGCAATTAAAATAAAATCCCCATGTCCCTAGATGTTTACGAGACCAGCTGGTGACGAGCGAGCCGGCACCGTCTCATTACATAAAGGACGAGCAGGAAGCGTCAGGGCTATGGAAGACGCTCAGACGTCTTCATCAGTGCTTCCCTCTGGAGCTTTCTCCTCCCCCAGCCTCTCAGAGGCCTGGCTTGGGAAGGCCACAGTCCCCAGGCCCAGTGCAGGCCGCAGCAGCGTCCTCAGTGGCCAGCTCTGGTTCCTGGCCACAAGGTCACCCACGGGGCTCCTGAGACTGCGTGCCCGGGGATGGGGGCGCCCCTCGGTCCAGCCACCGTGTGGACCGGGGAGGGAGACACAGGCAGGGTCTGCGAGGGGACATGGAGGGGAGCCGGGAGTCTGGGCGGCTCCCACCGTGGGCGAGCTGGGCCGTGCCCTCACCGCAGCGTGGCCCGACGCCGGCCTGGTGGGAATCGCACCAGCTCCGGCCCTCCTCGGCCCCCTCAGGTCTACCTGGAGCCCCTCCATCTCCACTAAAGCCTGAGCACCAGAGAACCCAAAGGATGGCCATGCCCCGGGGACTGCCCTGCACCAAGCTCGCCTCACCGCAGGGACACGATGGCAGGACGAGGACCGGGCAGAGCTCCACAGAGTCAGACCACGCCCTGCCCTGGCCCAGTCTCAGTGTTCAGCCACCCACGGTGACATGCTCCCAGACAGCTTCCTGACAAGCAGACCTCGGCCCTGCTGCCAGGCCTGCACTGGGCACTCACCGTGCCCGCCGTCTCACCACGCCACAGGGTAACCCCAGGGCGGCTGCTGTGAGCCCCACTTTCCAGATGGTGTCGAGGCAGAAGGTGGAACGCAGCCGTCCCCCCCAGCCAGGAGACCACAGGCAGGACTGGCACCGGAGGGCTCCAGGCCGTGCGGCCCGCGCACAAGCCTGCCCAGCCTTCCAGACCGCACAGCCACCCCGCCTTGGGCAGCCCTGCCCACTCTGCCCCGCTCCCTCCGACCAGTTCCCATCTCCACCGCCGAGCCCCAGCGTCCAGCGTGGCCGCCTCAAAGCCCCTCAGTACGTGCTGGCTGAGGACGCCTGGATGGTGCCTGGCAACTGCCCCGAACCAGAAGGCAGCGGGCGACTTTCTTTTTTGGGGGGGGGAGGTTTTTTTTGCTATAAGGCACGTGCGCTCGCCAGACAGACAGAGAGAGACAGAGAGATAGAAAGTGAGAAATCACCCCCCAGGGGGGATGGCCATGCTGCAATCCCTTCTCCTCCATTCTCCTCTCGGGATCTTGGGCACGCACACACACGCGCCCGGCGTGAGTTTAAGCCACCGGGTCCGGGACTCGAACCTCGGTCGACTATGTGGGAGTCCAGCGACATAGCCATTACGCTAACTGCTGGTCCCGTGCGGGCGACTTTCTAAAGCGAGGGAATGAGAGGGAGAGAGCAGAGCTGACGGGGGAGCCCCAGGCCTCCAGCACGTCCAGTTTAGCGGGTCACGGAGTTTCCACGACGGAGGATGGCTCTCCCCTGGGCAGCCCTGGTCCAGCGCCGGCCGGGCCCCTGAGCTGCCGGGGCCGGCCCTGCCGTCAGGGGTCTTGTGTCGTCAACCTTTCAAAGAAATGTCAGGTATATGGCCCTCGGAGCGTGACTCAGCGGCCAGAGTCCGGGTACCTGAGACTTTACCCCGGCCTCAGCAGACTCGTTAAGTGTCTGCAAGAAGTAGACAGCGGTCTGCCCTGAGGGCCTCGGGAGGGACGTGGGTTAGACCACGCGGGGAGGCGAGCGTGGCCGAGAGCGTGGCCGAGCGTCTGCACGAGCTGCCGCAGGGTCCTGGAGGAAGCTGCCCTCCGGAGGGGCCGAGTGTGGGGAGAGGGTCTCAGAGGACAGGGCCTCACTCGACCTCGAGGGCGGGACGTCCACGCAGAGGGGACGGTGTGAGAGCAGTCCAGGGCTCGGAGCCTCGGCGGGAGCTGGGCTGCAGGGCGGCTGCTCCGGCGGGGGCAGGGCCGTCTCCGCCCCGCTAGCCCGCCTCGCACTTCTGTCACTCTGGCTTTCTGTCTCTCTCCCTCACACTCAGACACTGCTCCCTCCTGGCCGCCGTTTCTCGCTGGGCCGCGTTTACTCAGACACGGCTGCGCTGCGTGTTTGGGGGCGTGGGTGCTCCGAGGGCCGGCCCGGAGCCTGCGCTAGCCCAGCCAGGGAGCAGCAGGGAGGCCAGGCCCACAGCCGGAGGGCCCCCCAGGCCAAGGGGCAGATAGAAGTGAGGCCACCGCCAGGGGAGGACACTTCCCAGTGGGGGGCGGTGGGGGGGATCCAGGAGGACACACTCACACTTAACACACTCACACTGAGAGTTTCCGGGGCCCGGCTCAGACGCTGGTTGCCAGGAGAGCCTGGCCCAGGCCTGCTTGAAGGATGAGGCTGTCTCAATAGCAATGGAAAAAAACAACACCAGAGAGCAGGACACTCTGCGAGGCCTGCAATAACCAGCCTGTCCTTTGAGCTGGCCCGCTGCCCACAATTAGAGGCTCCGGGCAGAGCAGGCCTGCGACGAGGCCCCCACAGCAGCTTCCTCACCCCTCCCGGGAGCCTGCAGCCGACAGCCTTCGGCCGGGCCCACGCCTGGAGCTGGAACAGACAGGCCGTCGGGCAGAGAGCCGGCAGGAGCCCGTGGCCAGTCTGGCCGCTGCCCTTTGGCTCCTGTGACCCTCCCAGGTGACCCTGGCCTGAGACCCAGTGCCCTCATCCATACAGCGACAGCCCCGTGCCAGGTCGGTGTGAGCGCCGGGTGCAAGTGAGAGGCCACGCCCACACGTGCTGCTGTCATCGGAAGCTGCTGCTGCCCACGAGCTACTCCCTGGCACAGCTCTGCGGCCTGACAGAGCGACCGTCTCGATGCCCAGGGGACCTGCTGCCCGGGGTGGGCTCTGGGAAGGCCGCAGGCCCAGACCCAGCAGCAGGAGCAGGGCCACGGGGCACAGCCACCTCCTGGATGCTGGGTCCTGACCCTGGCCGTGGCTGTCACTTGACAGAAAATGGCCCTGAGACCCAAATGCACCAACCACACTGTGCTGCGCTGTAGCCCCCTTCCCGGAGTCAGGCTTAAATAATTCCAGCTTAGAACCCGAGCTGAGAGAAGCAGCAGGGAGCACGCGTGGGAGGAGGCTCTCCACTCTCCCCTGCATCCGCTCTGCCACCCAAGACCCCACCTGAGGGAGGAGGCGGCTGGAAGCCCAGAGAGCCAGTGGGCGGCCACTGCGGGCTCGCGAGCAGCCACGTCGGCCCTGTGTCCAGCGCCCCAGGGCTGCCTGCTGCCTTTCCAGAATCCTCCCAGCCCACACAGGACCCCAGTCTCCACTTCAAGCTGGCTCCCCACTGGCATGGTGGGTGAAGGCACCTTGGGCCCACCCATGGGGCGTGGTCAAGGTAGGTGGCAGCCTGGGTCACAGTGAGACGCGGCCAGGCATTCGCGGGGACCTTCCAGGAAGTGCTTTCATGTTCGACAGGAGCTTCTGCAGCCACTCTGCTCCCAAGAGGAGAGCTGGCCTGACCACTGAGGGGACCGATGGGAACCAAGGAGCCGTGTCCCCGGACACCGTTGGGCTGCTGAACTGGGCCTCTCCTGAAGTCCACGTGACCCGGAGCTGCTGACCATGCGACTCGACACGTTACCTTCAAGCACGGCGGGAGCCAGGTCTCAGGGCTAGTCTGTCCCTAGTCCCGGGCTGTCTGTCCCTTCTCTCTAGTCCCCTCCAGCTGGTTTTGCTTTCAGCTTCCTCATGGTGGCAACGTGGCTGCTAGAAGCTCCAGGCCTTGCTCTTCACAGGTTCAAGTTCAAAAGAAAAGGAAAGCACTTCTTCCCAGCAGTGCCCACGCGAGCCCTCGGGCTCAGTCCAGCCAGCCGTCCTGAAGCAGGCTTGCCACAAAGCGAGAGCCAACCAGGGCAGCTGCAGAGAGGGCAGAGGGCGGGGTTGGGCATGGAGGCTCCCAAAGGCTTTCGAGCACCGCCCTGGAGAAGCGGGAATGGTGACAGAGCAGGCCAAGCCCACAGGCGACCTTCCAAGAGTGCCGCCCCACCCAGCCCCGCCACCTGCAGCCCCCCACGGAGCGTCCAGGGCTGCCCATCCACGCAGCCAGTCCTGCCCACCACGCCATCTCGGCCGGCCTGGACCCCACTCAGCACCCAGACAGCCCCAGCCCTGAGAGCTGAACCACCCACCCAGCTCCCGGCCCCCACAGCCCTGCGCCCTTTCCCTGGCCCCGATCTTGTCTCCACTGGCCGCCCCCACCCAGCCCCTCCTCCTTCCCTCCCTGCACAGCATCACCCTGCCGTCCTTCTGCCAGACAAGCCCGGCACAAGCTCCACCCCAGGGGAGTGAAACGTGCCTGCCAACCCTGCTGGGCCATCCCCACGACATCCAGGATCCCCGGTGGCAGCTGGACCCTCAGCGGCGTCATTCCCCACTCTAACCAACCCCATGCCCCCGCACACTAACCTAACCCAGCCCCTTCTCTCAGCACTGCCCTCCTAGGCCGCCACGGCTCCTGGGTAGGCAGGAGAAGCTCCCAGCCCAAAGGCCTGCGCCACTCAGGGCCACGCCGTCAGCCCAGGCAAGGGTTAATGAGCACGCCTGTCACTGAGCTGTCCCCACCTCCAGACTCAGGTGGATAGAGTGGTACCTGTGATCTCTACCCAACATCTCTGGAAAGGTTTTAGGTGCTTCTGAGGACACAGACACACAACGAGACCGCATCCATTAAACACAGACACACAACGAGATCGCGTCCATTAAACACACAGACACAACGAGACCGCGTCCATTAAACACAGACACACAGCGAGATCACGTCCATTAAACACAGACACAGAACGAGATCGCGTCCATTAAACACAGACACACAACGAGATCACGTCCATTAAACACAGACACACAACGAGATCGCGTCCATTAAACACAGACACACAACGAGATCACGTCCATTAAACACAGACACACAACGAGATCGCGTCCATTAAACACAGACACACAACGAGATCACATCCATTAAACACACATACACAACGAGACCACGTCCATTAAACACACAGACACAACGAGACCGCGTCCATTAAACACAGACACACAACGAGACCGCGTCCATTAAACACACAGACACACAGCGAGATCGCGTCCTTTAAACACAAGTACACAGCGAGATCGCGTCCATTAAACACACGTACACAACAAGATCACATACATTAAATGTGGGAGCCAAAAAGAACAAAAGACAAGGACAGGGGCATAAAGCGGAGTGAGGAAGGGAACGGGGACCGCAGCGCCATGAGCCCGCTCCGGGTGAGCCGCAATCTTCCCCCGGCATGCCCTGGCAGACCCGCCCGCTGGAAGCTTCGCTCGGTAACGTTAACACGCAGCGCCATTACCCAGGAGACACCCAGAGGCGACAGGAATTTCTCCCGAGAGACCGCAGGCAAGGACAGTGTGGGAGCGTAAAGGAGCGGATGAAAGGCGGCTCTCTCCTGCTGTGGCCTTGGAAGCCGGGAGAGCAGGCAAGTGGCAGGGACAGGGACGGTTCTCGTCACCTGCTGCACACCAGGGACCGTGAGGAGACCCAGCTGGGTCAGAGGCAGGCATGGGGGCTCAGAGGACTTGCCCAGGCAGCGCCCAGAGGCCACCCAGCCTCTCCTGCCCTGCCACGCCCACGAAATGCAGTCTGCCCTCTAGGGCGCGCCCTGCGCGGTGTCCCAGGGCTGCTGCTGCTCGCCGCCTTCAGGGCATGCCTGCTGAGGACCCTGACTCCTCACCTCTCTACTTCCCACACACGCGCTTTCCGACACCTCCTGGCTGCAGCCCGGGGAGGAGGCGGTGACAGGGAGACAGAAGAGCCTCACCTAGAGCTGCCTACAGAGACTCTGCCCTCCAGGGGCCGGGCCGGGAGTGAGCCCGGCTCTCAGGACCCCTCTCGGGGGTCTCTGAGGACCAGGAGCACTGGCTGCAGGGCTCAGGGGAGAGCTTCAGGTCAGAGGCCAGCAGTGCTGGGCAACAGCCCCCAGGTGTCTCCCAGAAACAGGCAGAGTCCCAAGCCCGCAGTGACCTGGCGGGAGGGGAGGCAGGGCCCTCACACAGTGGCCCGTGGGTACCCCAGGCCCACGGAGCCCGGACGCACCGCTGGGGAGCTGCCGGAGGGCCTCTTTCACGGCATCCGTTACCTGCTTTTTCTGATGATAGAAGTAATACATCCTCAATGCGAAAACAGCAACTATAAAAGTGCAAAGGGGGCCAGCAAGTGGCGTGGTGGCTAAGGGTGCTGGACTCCCACATGGCCGAACATAGTTCAAGTCCCGAACCTGGCGGCTTGCTTTCTCACTTTGTCTCTTTCTCTCTCTCTGTCCCTCTCTGGTCAAATTAAAATAAAATATATAAAGTTAAATAAAATAATTCCTTTTCAAAAATCCAAAGCGAAGGCATGAACATTCACGGCCCCCCACCTTCTGCGGTGGTTAGGGCTGCTCACGTTCTCGAAGTAACCTGCTCATCTGGTACGTTCGTATGTGCACATCGGAAAAGCCTGCATGGCAGAACCCCTACGGCCAAAATCATAATAAAAAAGACAAGCTGGGGAAGATATTGGCAACTCACATCACTGACAAAGAGCGATTGAGGTGTCGGGAAGTCATGACGCATTTTACATAAAAAAAAAAAAAAATACATCATGTCTTGTCCAGCAACCCAATAATCCCCTAATGTACAGAGAAGTCACAGAAACCACAGGAAGGGGAAGCGTTAATCACGGCAGTAAAGGCCAGCGGGGGAGGGTAACCGACGCGTGAGCGCTCTGTGGTCTTCGAGACCTCAGGGAGGAGGAGAGGATCGGTCAACTGCAGGCTTTGATGAGTCACGGACACGTGCAGGGACTTCCAGGGAAGCCACTAAGAACAGGACCGTCACTCAGCTCAGGACCGGGCGCGGTCAGGACATGAGAGTGCACACGCAGTGGGGCGGCCACGTTTAATTCCTGATCCACTCGCTGCTTATCTGAGGGCTCATTTCACTGTGTGCATGTTACCTGTTCATACATGTCTATATCACAATTTATTAAAGATGCTCTAGCCCATGCATAATATATTTTTTTAAAGGGGGGTGTTATTTATTTCGTCCATGAGTGAGAGAGACGGCACACTGCAGAGGGTTTCAGTGCCACCATCCACCCCCAGCCCAGCCAGCCCCGGGCCATGGGCGCACACACATGCAGCACGGAGGTCTTCAGGTGTGCATCCGGAACCTTCCCGCGTGGGTCAGCCCACAGAGGACTGTGTTTTACCATCACACCACCACTCAGCCACGAAGGTAAAAAATAAAATTATTTTTTGAATATGCCAAGTTTGAGGTTCACTGTGTTGGCATGGTGGGGGGAGGGTGCGGAAATGGGCTCTCACACGTCCCCGGGGGGGTGCAGGCGGGTGCGTCTTCGGTGTCTCACCCCAAGTGTCCAGACACAAGGTTCTGCCCACCTCTGATCTTAGCCACAGTGTTGCCGCACTTGTGCCAGCGCCTCGTCATTGTCCTAGCACAAGATGAGGGGCTCTAACATCCATGTGCAAAATCACGGCTCACCCGTGGCTGACGTGACGCTGAGAGGCGCTCTCCACGGCCTGGTGCGGCTCCCTCCAAGGCTCGCAGCCTGCAGGGCGGAGACGGAGCAGCCTGTTCCAGACAGGCCCCTGCGGCAGCGGCGGGGGCGGTGGCAGCGCACCGCTTAAGTAATCACGACGTTTCCCAAATAAGACGCCTGGAAGGCTACGCGGCCACTGTTACGTCGGCTCTGAGGATGAGGGACAGCTCGAAGTCCCGCTTCTCACTGCGAGCACCCTGCCCCCCTCCCACGTGGCCCCCCTGCAGTCCCATCACCAGGTCAGCCGGGGGGAGCGTGTGCACTGAGTGGGGAGAAAGACCAGGTTCGCTAGCTGCTCGTGCAGTGGAGACACGACTGTCTATTCCAGGGTGTTGTTACAACTGCTGACCTACTGCGCCCACTTAGCAGCTGAACTCCCCACAGGTACGTGAGTGCACAGAGTACGAGGGGCCTTCGGAAAGTCTGTGGGAGAATGGAATTAAAGCATGGTCCCCGCACCTGCGCTCCTGCTGCCCCCGTGCCTGTGCACCCGTGGTCCCCGCGCCTAGGCACCCACTGCCCCGTCTGTGCACCCACATTCCCCACGCCTGGGCACCCGCTGCCCTGTCTGTACACCCGCGGTCCCCACGCCTGGACAACCGCTGCCCCATCTGTGCACCCGCGATCCACGCGCCTGGGCACCCACTGCCCCGTCTGTGCACCCGCGGTCCACGCGCCTGGGCACCCACTGCCCCGTCTGTGCACCTGCGGTCCCCACACCTGGGCACCCACTGCCCTGTCTGTGCACCTGCTGCCCCATCTGTGCACCCACAGTCCCCACGCCTGGGCACCCACTGCCCCATCTGTGCACCTGCAGTCCACGCACCTGGGCACCCACTGCCCTGTCTGTGCACCCGCTGCCCTGTCTGTGCACCCACTGCCCCGTCTGTGCACCTGCGGTCCACGTGCCTGGGCACCCGCTGCCCCGTCTGTGCACCTGCTGCCCCCGTACCTGTGCACCCCGGCCCACACCAGTTGTTCCCTTCACTCCACAGCCCTAGACTCAGCTCCTACCCTGCCCCCCGGACCCGATGAGCATGTACTGGGCTCCCACTGTCTAGTCCGGGCTCAGAGCCTCCTTGGAGTCAGGAGCACCAGGACACCCGCCTGCCCGGCTGCTTTGGGTCCGGCCTGTCTGACCCTAAGCCCAGGTTTACACTGCCCACCATTGTCAGCTATCATGGGGAAACCGAGGAGGCCAGGCAGAGTCTGCTGCTAGGCTGCAAGAACCCCCACCTGAGGCCCTTCTCGGAAATCTAAGCCAGAGCCCTGGAGAAGACAGGGCGAAGGGGGACAGCAGGGACTTCACAGTGGTCTGGCCACTCAGCCGCCGCCAGGCCACGCTCTGGTCCCTCACGTGTCAGCAGCTCTTCCCCACATGAGGAATTGAAAGCATGAGCCCCAGACAGAGATGGGGACCCCAGCCCCACCGAGAGCTGGAGATGGCATGGGAGCCCCAGTTCTCTGGAGATGCCACCATGAGTGAGGGGCCTGCCTGAGTGGGCACCCCTTGGGAGGTGACAGAGCAAACCCCCACACCCCTTCTCCATTCCCCTGCCCCCGTGGCCTCCAAGACCTCCAGCCAAGCCCAGCCTCTCCTGACTCCAAGGGACACTCCTGGTGTCACCAAAAAGGCAATGCCACAGTTCGGGTGACCTTGGCTCCCAGCACTGAAGGAGATGACAAATTCCTTTTCTTCCTGCTGAAAACATGATCCATCCTTTCACGGGTCTCCGGGGACCGGCAGCGCAGCACACACATTATGGAAGCTTTCGCTGGGGCTCTTTGCGCTCGTCGACGGCGCTGGCTCAGTGCCCGCTCCTCCTCGAGCCCTTCAGAGACCGGGAGAGCACTTCAGCGCGAGGGGCAGACTGCGAGCTGCTCCTGGAAATCCTGGAAAGCCGTCTACACCTCTCCTCAGCGCTGCTGTCCTGGTTCAGGGCCTTTAATGTCTTCATTTAAGAACAAGCTCCGGGACCAGCAGATGGCATAATGGTTATGTCTCTAGACTCCCATGTAGTAGACCACAGTTCAAGTCCTAGACCTGGTGACTTAACACTCATGCCAGGCATGCCCAAAATCCCGAGAGGAGAGACGGGATTGCGGTGTGGCCATCCCCCCAGGGGGAGACTTATCACTTTCTGTCTCTCTGTCTCTTTCTGGTGAACGCATGTGCCCTATAGCAAACATCTCTCTTTAAAAAAAAGAAGAAAGAAAGGAAGGACGCGCTCCTACCCCGTGCCAGAGCCTGGGAGCCGCTGGCCAGAGGGGTCTGCTCTCAGCGACCTCAGACCTGTGAGCCCACCGAGGCCTGAAGCTCTGGAGGGTCTTCCCACACCCCGAGACCTCAGGCCTAAGGACTGATGGTCAGGCGCTCGGTAAGGAGGGACCCTCCTTGAGGACTGGCTGGGGACGTACTGAAGGGGTGCGGGGGGCACACCGAGGCCCGGCCACACCAGACCAAGGGTGCCCTGCCACGGAGTACGGGCTTCTTCCTGAGAGCTATCGAGGAGCCACACCAGCAGACGGCCTTCTAGAAAGATCACACGGACGGCTTCCAGAGGGGCTCAGCAGGACGGAGGAGGAGCCACCCAGACGAGGCAGGAGTCCCTCACCCGATGCTTCTGGGAGCAGCCACTGAGAAGACCCAGAGCAGAGTGAGCGGGGACAGAGACCAACGAGAGGGCGGCGCAGGTCCTCCCGTGAGCACCGCTGGGGGGTGGCCGGGAGGAGTGGAAGCGAAGTGGAGCACTCGGCCAGGGCTGGGCTGCGGAACGCGGAGAATCCCGACGGGCAGGAGAGGGCCGTCCAGCGCAAAGTGCACATCGGGCCTGCAGGGCGCTGGCACCTCGCCACGCCCTGGTCAGGGGCCTGGCCCTGGGGACGGCCCGCCGCAGGGACACAGTTTCCTAATACTCAGAGGGTGCAGGACAGTGCCCCTGGGAGATGGGCCCTTAGGCTGAGGCCTGCTGGGGCCAGGGGGAGATGAGGCCCCAGAAACGGGAAGAGCACGGGCATCTGACCGCCACACAAGGACAGGGCGGGCGAGGGCGGGCTGGAGCCGCGTGGCCACCCAGAAACGGCCTCTTCCTTCTCCAGTTAAAGGCAACCCCGGAACCCTAGCCCTAACCCTAACGCAGACCCGACCCTAACTGTAACCCTAATCCAAACAGAACACAGGAAGAATGAAGGCCGCCTCTGCGGCAGGTGTCCACCAGGGAGGAGGCGGGAGGGCCGTCAAAACCGCACGCCCGGCCAGCCCACAGCTAGCAAAGGCCAGGTTAACACACCACCACTGGAAGCCACTGTGTCACATGCTGCACTGTGACAGAGCCTTCCCGTCAGGGCAGGAGCCGCGGGACCGCGCAGACCAGCAGGGCAGAGCTGGACCACGTGACGTGGGGAGCCCGTGACGTGAACGTGGGTTGACCAGTTCACAAAGGACAGGCGTAAATCTGAGCCTGGAGCCAGACCTCACGCCATGCATGAGGCTAACTTTCTAAATGGGCCGAAATTTTAAATATATAAATGAGGCCATAAAAGTATGAGCAGAAAATGTGGGTAAATTTCTTCACACACTTGGAGAGAAGAAGGCTTTTTGAACTGCGACTCAAATTTAGCAACCACTGGGGCTGACAGGTGGTGTGGTGGTTATGATGCTGGACTCCCACATGGCCAACTGTGGTTCGGGTCCTGGACCTGGCGGCTTGCTTTCTTAATTTCCCTTTCTCTCTCTGTGTCTCCCTTTGGTCAAATTTAAAAATAATAATAATAACAAATTAAATTAATAATTTTTTAAATTAGTAACCATAAAGACTACACGATAATCTAAAACTTATGCAAAACAAGAGCTATCGCAAACAAAGTCAAAAGGCCAAGTGGGAAAAAATATTCCCGATGCAGAGCACTGCCGGAGGGATGAGCGTCTAATACGTAAAAAACCCTCAGAAACTAAGGAAACGGTCGATAACTCAGTAGGAGGAAAACAAAGCGGGACGCGAATACACGGAGAGATAGAAATGCCCAACACGTGCAGAGACGCCAGCTCGCCCGTCACCAGGGGCCTGCCCAGCACCCCGCGGCGGCCCTGTGGCAGGCCATAGCACCCTTTGCCGGTGAGCCGTGAGAAGAGGCGCCGCTTCAGCTGCTGCCATCTGGTGGTGCCTACTAGAACCACCTGTGGGCCGCTCCACGGCCTGGTGAAGGCAGCCAGACCCCACCGACAGGCGGCATGGCTGGAGGCCTGGATCCTGCGGCTCCACACCAAACGGGCACGTTGCGTGCATGCCCAAAATCTTAAGAGAATAGAGAAGGGATTGTGGCATAGCTGTCACCCCTGGGGGATGATTTCTCACTTTCCCTCTCTCTGTCTCTGTCTCTGTGGTGAGTGCATGCACCCTATAGCAAAAGTCTCTCTAAAAAAAGAAGTTTAAGGCAAACAGGTGGAGTCGTGGTTACAACAGCTGGATCCCACATGGCCGATTGTGCAGTTTGAGACCCGGACCCGGCAGCTTGAAAAACATGCTGGACACGTGTATATGTGTGCCCAAAATCCCAAGAGGAGCATGAAAAAGAAGGCGTTGTGACATGGTCCTCCCCTTCCTCACTTTCTCTCTCCCTCTCTGTCTCTCTCAAGCACATGCCCTAGAGCCCCAGCCCCTCCTCCCGCCCCACAGAAAAGTCTCTGTGGCACAGTAACACACTGGCTACCTCCCACTGCCTGTCCGGATCCGCTGTTCCCTCTGCTCGGGGCCCCTGCAGCCATCCCGTGATGGGGACCATGGCTCCCGTGCCCTGGCTCTGGGTCTGGCCCTGTCTGGGGAGAGGGACAGAGGCATTTATCCCCTCCCTGCAGGCCGCCCCAGGCCAGCTGCACCCTTGACCAAAGGTCACGGCCCCTGCCAGGCAGTCCCGATCACCCCTCTGTCCTTCATGGCCCGTGTCCCTCAGGCCTAGCGCAATAAGGACGAAAGTCACCCTTCAGCTTCCGCGTGGCCTACGCACACCCAGAGTCCTCACAGCACACTCCGCGACTGCGGGCTGAGCAAGCCATCTGTTTCCTGCCAGCCCCTGACCGACACAGCAGCTGTTTATCAAAGGACGAGGGCGTGCTCCAGGCTCGAGCTGGAAAGACTTCCAGGGCACGTTCTTGAGTAAGAGGGGCCTGGAGGGAGACGGCGGGCAGACGGCCCAGCCTGCTTGTATCGCGTGAAGGAGAACCAGAGCACTCCACCGGAGGCTGATGGCGGGGCCTGAGTGGCAGGTGAGGGGAAGGGGCATGAGGGTGTTTCCCTGTGTGTTCTGTTTGCAAGCACCCCCCACCGCCCCCCGCTCAGCCTCTCGGAACCTGGGAAACTGCTCAAGGAACTTGGCCCTTCTTCACCGAGCTTTCCCCGGAACCTGGGTGTTTATGTCCCCGCATTCACATGTTGCCCCCTAACCACGTGACAGTTACGGGAGGCGATCAGACCTTTAATGCCCTGATGACAGAGACCAAGGAGCCCTGGCCCGGGGCGGTCATGGTGAGAGGAGGAGTCTGTGAGCAGGTGGCATGGCCCCAGCAGCTCTGAACCGGCCAGGCCTCGGTCTTGGACTTCCCAGCCCCCAGGACTGTGAGAAACAAATCCCGTTTATAACACCCCAGCAGCCCCAGCCTGTTCAGAATTACCTGAGCCTGAGTAGGGTATGAACACAGAGGCCAAGGCACTCTTCATTTGGAGGTCCGGGCCCAGAGACACACCTGGTGAGGGCCCTGCTGAGGGCCATGCACAGGGACAGGGCTGGAGTGGAGCAGCCTGTCTCACCCCTCACCCTCACCGAGCAAACACACCTGCCTCCATCCTAATCACCTGCTGGAGCAGGCAAGTAGGCCCACCTGACGCTGGTCTCTTCCCAAAGCCTGCGTCAGTGCCATGCCCAGATGTGTCCTCCTCACGCCCCGGCTATGTAACCGAAGTCCAGCACAGGACTCAGTGGGCTTCCGACGCATGGCCCAAGGCCAAGCTCTGTGGTGGCAGCTGGACAGACTGAGTCAACAGCTCCTCCATTGCTCAGCAGGGAGGAGGCGGGCCTCAGGGTGCTGCCTCCAAGCAGGAGCAGGGCAGGAAGCCACGAGGTTGCTGGAATTCCATTCCCAGGCCCTTAGACGCGTCCATAAACTCTGACTCACTGAGTCGTCTAATAGTGATTTGTTTCAAGGAAAATAAAAATTAGTTCCAGACTCTGAGCTGTGGATTGCGGCCAATATGAGCAAACATGGTAACCTTTAGATACACACAGAAACATGCTTCCATGAGCTTCATTTGCATGGTTATGAAAGCATTTACATGCAAAAACACTATCTGCCTATTGTTGATACTGCAGGGGAGTATCAGGCTAAAGGAAGCCACATGTGTTTATCAGATTTTGCCCAAAAAAGATCAGAGAAATTACTTGGCGCCAATCATTTTCACATCTTCAGACGATTTACATCCAAAAGCAACTGGCTTTGCATTGCATTTCCTCTTCTCCCATTTTCTTCCCTTTAAAAGAATAAACCTGAGTCCTGTTCCTGGTCGCAGCTTTCTCTATCAAAGAAGTCGGGCCCACCCGATCCTCACTTTTCTATACTTACATGTCTTTGTGTGTTTGTTGTTATGTTTATTTCTAATCCACAGCCTCCCCATTTAGAAAAGCATGTTCAGCTGAGAAGGTCTCGACACTGAGCCTATCTGGGGACCGTGAGAGGGAAGAAGCTTCAGAAAGTCCCATGCTGGCCTCTGGAGCCCTGGTGGGGGTTCCCCAGCAAGCTCCATACATGTGTTCTGCACTTCTCATCTCCTCTGGCTCCTGAAACACCATGCTAAGCCCTGCACCCTGATCCCTCCCTTCGGCTCCACTTTCCCAGCCCAATGGGGCAAATAATGTGAAGGCTCTCCTCGAGACACCCACATATGAAGTTGGGGCTAGACACTCCAGGTTTTGTGGTAGGGGAGGCAGGCACCTGTGTTTGTTGTGGGGCATGTGCACTCACTAGAGAGAAGCAGCAAGAGGGAAAAGTGAAAAGCCACCCCTCGGGGGGACGGTCATGCCACAGTCCCTTCTTCTCCATTCTCCTGGGGCTTAGGGCATGAACGCACACATGCCTGACATGATTTTCAAGTTGCCAGGTTCAGGACTTGAACTGCGGTCAGCCATGTGTGAGTCCAGCACCTTAACCACCATACCCCCTGTTGGCCCCTGACCTTCATTTGTTCAGACTGTACCTCGCGTTGACCTCACCCCTCTATAAGTTTGCATCCTGCCCAGCACAGCAGAGAAGGTGATGGTTCGGCCACCCTCTCCCAGGTCTTGTGAACAGACTCCTCTCCTCTCCTTGCTGTCCAGCAGGAAGCGGCCTGACCCTGAGCCAGGGGTCTCTGAACAAGCACCAGCCTGTGCGGGCACTGCCAGCCCTTCCTCTCATGGGTTCTGCTTGATCTGTGTGTTCGGTAAGGCATTCTGTAATCCGAGGGTATAACCATGTGCTTGTTTTCTGTGTCACTTTAATTCTTTGTTGAGGTCTTTTATCTACTTGGGATTCATTTTCTGAAGTCATGTGATAGGGACCTGCACTTGGTCATTGTGCTGAAAGTATGGTGTCCAGTCTTGGCTCTTGGCCCCCACTCTATCCTGTCCTTCCCTTGCTTGGCCCTGGCCCATGCAGAGCTGGCTCCCACCCAGGCTGGGTTTCCAGCCCCCACCCCCAGGTTGGCTTCCAGCTGAGTTAAGCCCAGGGGAGGCACCACCAGGAAACCAGAAGGCAGCAGGAATGGGAAGGCAGTTCTTCCGCCCCTCCTGCCTTGCCTCAGCGGCCTCTCTGGAAGCCACTACGTCTGTCCCAGCTCCCCGGGCACGCCTGCTGCGCTTCCCACCGACCCCAAGCCTCTTATCCTTCCAGCCTAGGCCGGCTGGCAGCTCTGCCCCTGTTGGCTTCTCACCTCCCCCATCACCTGTCCCCACATTACGTCCCTCCTTTTTCAGCCCTCTTTTCCTGACCTGAGCATGTCCTGATTGACACGGCCAGTTGACCCTACCTGTTAAGAAAAGACCAAGAAAGAAAGTTCTTTCCATGTTGGGAAATGCTCCCACTCCCTGCCTCGCACTAATCCCACGGACGCACAGACCCGTCCTGGGCTCCCTCCAACCAGGCAGCCGCCTCTCCTGTGCCAACACCACACCGTCCCAGCCTGGAGACAGCGTTCCAGAGATGCCTGCTGGAGCCCAGCTGTGATTCTTTTCCCAAAAATATCTCACTCTTCTTGCCCACGGTGACTTCTACACGCATTTTGGGATCAGTTTGATGAGTTTCACAAAAAATCCTCCCAACTGAGATTTCATGGACTTTGTATTAATTTGGGGAACATAAATCTCCCCCGTATTAGCTCTGTCCCTCCTTGGAGGTGACATTGCTCACCATTGATTCTGACGGGCCTTTGTATTCTTAGTAAGATTTTCAACGTTTGTGTCCTCGCATTTTTTCATGCTAGAATTATTCCCAAGCATTTTCCAGAGTGTGGCAGTGGCCTGCCCTCATCTGTTATGTTTTTACTTAGTCATTGCTGTGCTTAGGAATGTGCTGAATCTTTTTTTTTAGAGAAAAATTTTGTAGGGCACATGTGCTTGTTGGAAAGATAGACCGAAAGTAAGAAATCACCCTCCAGGGAGAACAGCCACGCAGCAATCCCTTCTCCTCCATTCTCCTCTCGGGATCTTGAGCATGTACACACACAGGCCCGGCCTGAGTTTTAAGCCACCAAGTCCGGGACTCAAGCCACAGTCAATTCCGTGGGACTCCAGCGACGTAAGCATTCCAAAATATGCTGGTTCTTTCTGTTCATCTTGTATTCTGCCATCTTGCTGAACTTCTCATTACCACTAGTAATTTAACAGATGACAGAGGCTCCGAGATTTTCTAGGTAGAGGATCATCTATCCACAAGTAATAACAGAGGAGGACCAACAGATGGCAAAATGATTATGTCACTGGACTCCCACATAGTTAACTGTGGTTCGAATCCCAGGCCTGATGGCTTAAACTCACATGCCTGCCCAAAATCTCAAGAGAAGAATGGAAGAGAACAGCTGAAGCGTGGCCACGCCCCTTGGGGAGCGGTTTCTCACTTTCTGTCTCTCTGTCTCTCCAGTGAGCACACGTGCCCTATAGCAAAAATCTCTCTTTAAAAAAAAGCAATAATAATAACAGAGGTGGGTCTTTTCTCCTCCTTTACAAGTTTCTCTCTCTAGTTTGTAGCTAGAACCCGCGACAGAGAACTCTAAGTTCACTTGATCCTGACTTCGAGCAGGAATGAGTCTAGTATCTCGTTAAATATGATACTTGCTCTCGAGTTCTGGAAGACACCCTTTATCAAGTGGAGGAACTTTTATTTTATTCCTAAGAGTTAGGTGGGTTTGGTTCTTTTTTTTTAAAAAAAAGAATTGTTTTATTTAACTTTATTTATATTTGACTCTCTCTCTCTTGCTTCTCTGGCAGGAAGAGAGGAGTTTCTGTTCCCAATGGGTATGTCACTTGGACCAATCCTCCCATCGATGAAAAGCAGAAAAAACTGAACCAAAACTTAAAAATCTGATAGAATGCACCAGAAAGCTAAAAAGATAGTAAGAATTCCCATGCCAGGAGGCTAGCCCAGGAGGCAACGCTGAGATCTAGGACTCTGCAGCCAGCAGAACTCTATCTAGGACAGCCCCAAGACCCCTGTCTCTGGCGTGTGCATATTTTCTCCTGGTTACTCAGACATTAATGTGGTGTTTCTGTGAAATGATTTTGCAAATGTAATTAATGTCCCAAATCAGTTGACCTTTAAAGAGGTGGGCCTGACCTTACCAGGTGAGTTGAAAGGGACAGGTTCTTTCTGGCAAAGAAGGCTCAGTGTGAGCGAAAGTCTGTTGCTGGCTTGAAGATAGACGAGGCCGTGCAGCCAGAATCCAGGCAGCTTCCAGGAACTGAGAGTGGCCCCTGGCTGACGGGGCCTCCATCCTACGACCCCAGGGAATTGCATTCGGCAACAACCTGCATGAGCCTGAGTGAACTCAGAGGACCCTGAGCTCAGATGAAATGCAGCTTGGCGGGCCCACTGATTCCAGCCTTGTGCTACCTCAGCAAAGACCCCGGCCCAGGGCGCCCGACTTTTTTGTCTTCTTTTTCCACGAGAGTGAGGTGCTCCCCAGTAGGGCCTTCCCCCCGGGACTTTCCCCAGCCTCAGCCACACGCGTGTGCCCAGAGAGAGGGACCAGGTCACAAACCCAGGACCTTTCCCGGGTGGGTCCAGGTGCATTTCCACGCCCTGCTACGTGGCCCCATGAGTGCCAGACTTCTGGCCTGCATGTCTGTGAGGGAGTGGACAGGTGACGTTTTCAGCTGCTAAAGCTGTGGTAACTTATCACACGACACAGAAATACATTTGCCGCTTCTGAAGGATGTAACTGAGACCCAGTGACACTTTGACAGATTCACCAGAGACAGCCAAGGGCTTGCTGTTTGAAAATTGAGAAATTACACGCTTAGTAACTCACGGATCCAAGGAAAACAATGTAAGTTAGAAACCGTGTTGACTCAGTGATAATGAAAAGACCACACATCAAAACTTGGGAGATTGCAAGGAAAATGTGTTCACTATGAAATCCAGGTATTTTTGTTTTTGTGGGGAAGACATTTCTGCTATAGGGTGTGTGTGCTCAACAAAGAGTAAGAAATCATGCCCCAGGGGGATGGCCACACCACAATCCCTTCTCCTCCGTTCTCCTCTCAGGAGTTTGGGCACGCACACACACGCACCAAGCATGAGTTTTAAGCCGCCGGGTCCAGGACTTGAACTGTGGTCAACTACATGGGAGTCCAGCTACATAACCATTATGCCATCTGCTAGTCCCAAAATTCTGTTTCACTACAAGTACTAGAAGAGATGAGACTGAGGCCAGCAGGGGGCACCGCTCCCACGTGGTCTACCGCAGTCTCCACTCTGAAACTCTGAAACTGGGGCGGAGTGCACTCCCGTGACGGTCGAGGCAATACGATTCTGCACAGAGGGCCTCAGCTCCCTGCTAAGAACACTCACTGAAACCGCGCTGCTTGGCTCCTGCGCTGTCCCGTCACTCCCACTCGTCCTCCCTCTGCCCCCTCTGAGGCACCACAGGAAGTGCATTCGCAGGCCTGGTCCTCCCAGCCAGCGGGGGCCTCAGACAGCCAGGCTGGCCCAGGAGACCCAGCGACAGCACCCCACCTGCCTGAGAGAGTGGGTCCTGCAGGGCCTCCGGCTGACCTCCAGCCCTGGCGGCCGGGACTGGGTTAGCTCTATCGTCACGGCCAGCGGCCTTCAGCCCGGCCCCGTGCTCCTCCTGAGGAAGGGGCTGCGTCCATGCAGGGAACTTGGCCGAGGTCCTGGTGAACGGTGCAGAGGGCGTGTACTCGGAGGTCGCCGGCCCCTGGGCCTTCGGCTTTCAGTCCCCAGGACAGGTGCAGCTGGCCAAGCAGCCCGGGCCTCGGGCTCAGGGCTAGCCCTCCCTGGTGAGCTGTGCCCGCCAGCTGATGTGGAAGGCGTCAGCCTTGAAGGGTCAAAGGCGCCCCGTCTCCCCACGAAGGTGGCCTAACCGCCGCTCCACGTCCCGCCTGTCCACACTGCTGCAGAGTCAGCTCCGAGACGAGTTTGGGAACCGTGGGGCCCTCACCCAGGAAAGAGACGGGGACCTCCAGGGGTGCCCGACAGGAGTGCGGCCTGGGCCTGAGGGCAGCGGGGCCCGGGGTCTGGGAGCATGCTCTGGCGGGAGTCTCAGGCCCTGGAGTACAGGAGGGCGGCAGCTCCTGGAGTTCCGGACGCCCCAAAACCAGGTCCTAAGCACTCACAGGGGAGGGAGCCTTTGCTTTTAAAACACCATGCGTGGCGGCCATCGCAGCTCTGGGCAAGCGCGTCACGAATGCCACTCCGAGGTGCCCTCCTGCTACTCCAGTTATTAAATTATTCCTGGGGATTGAGGGAAGCCGTGAATAATTCAAAGCAAGGGATACAGTCAGATCTAATCAGCTCCGTCTGCCTGCTTGAACTTTGACACGGCCACCGGAGCCTGCAGGAAAGGCCAACAGGAGACAGAAATGAGTTTGGGTCAGAATTTGTTCCAGGTGCCTCAGAGGAAGCTCCCAGCACAGCCCCGCAGCCGCACTGGCCGCTCCCGCTGTGTCCGGCCGGCGCGTCTCCCTGGTCCTTGGCGGCTGAGGCTGGTCCAGGCGTTATCGAGCCAGGTGACCTTGGGAAGGCACCCACCCATGCCAGGCCGCGACTGCCGAGTCGAAAATGGGAATGAAAATACAATGCACCGGGACCAGGAGGTGACATGTTGGTTAAGGTGCTGGACTCCCACAAGGCCGACGGCAGTTCGAGTCCCAGAACCAGCAACTTGAAAATCACGCTAAACTGTCCCTCCCAGTCTCTCTCTAGCACGTGCACATACACTGTGGCAAAAGCCTGACACACACGACCTGCCTCCCGAAGCTGTCCGAGCATTCTCCCGAGTGACGTAAGGAAGTGCTCCCCGGGGACCCACGGGCTCCGCACTAGGGCGGCACTGGCCGGTCTGTCCTCTGTAGGAACACTCTGGCAGTGGAAGGCACGTGTGCACATCATGTCAGCTGGGAACAGGAGGGCTGCTCAGGCTTTCTCCCAGCCCCTAGAGCACGGAGCACCCCCGGCCGGGACAAGGTTCTCCCCTCCGTCCTCAGGCCAGGCCGGGCACGTGCTCCACCTCTCCCAGTGCAGGCTGCTGGGGCTGGCCGGGCTCCTTCCCTCCCTGACACGCGGACAGCGAGCCCACGGAGCTGCAGGTGGGGCCACCCCTCATCTTCACTCCGACATGTGAGCAGCCCCCCGCGTCACGCACGCACCAGTGTCTGGCCCTCCTGGGTTCCCTGCCATGCCCTGCATGGCTCACGGCAAAGGGCAGCCATTCTTCTTTCTGACATTTACAGATAAGTGGGCGTGTTCATTCTAGAATTTATGAGCCACCGTTATCTGCTGTCTGGGAGGAAGTGTCTGTCGCCCGCAGACAGCTCCACTCAGGGGCCCCTGCACGGCCGCCCCAGTCCGCGAGGCTCTGCTGTCGGGTTAGCCCTGGCCGTGGGGGCCAGCCGTGCCCGGAGTCAGCAGTTGCCCTGAAGATGCAGCGGCGGGGTAGGGAGAGCTGCTGCCAACACCAGGACACGGGGACGGGGCAGGGGTGCTGGGCTCACAGGGAGGCTGGGGGCACAGAGTGGGCAGAGCAGCCAGGGCGGACGTCAGTGCCGGGCCGGAGGAGAGGGACGCCCAGGACCACTGGGAGCCCTCCTGGCCACACCCTGGCCCGGGGAGGCCCAGCCTCCTCTGAAGCACATGGTTGCCTGACAGCTGATGAATGTGGGCATGGCAGCAAGACAGCAACCAGAGAGGGAGGGTCCCTGCTAGCAGGTGACAGTGTGCCCAGGGGGTGCAGGGAGGGAGGGGCGGTGGGGGAGGCATGTACTGGTTTCGGGCGGGCAGTATAAGATGTTGCAGACCAGGCCCGGAGGACGTGTGACAGGGCCAGCCACGTCCCATGGGGCCCTGTCTAACGACTCCGTTCGCCCCAGACCAGCACATCGGCCCCCCTCCAGCGGTCCAATTGCACATGAGCCCTCCACAGGAAGACGGCACTGGCCAGCAGGCACACCTGTCCCCGAGCCACCCTCCCGGAGCCAGGGCCAGCTGCTGGCCCTCAGGAAGACGGTAGCCCCTTGAGGCCTGCGGTCACCGTCACTCACGGGAACTGGGGGCAGACGGGGTCTAACGGAGAGAAACTGGGACCACCGGGCCCACAGGTGTCCCTGTGCAGGCTTGGGGCCCACCTGGGTTTCCCCGTCAGCCCTGGCTGGTCCCAGATCCTGGAGGGGCCTAGAAACTCCCAACCGTGAAGGGCTCAGGGGCCCTAGGGCAGAGACCCGACCCCCAGGTCTCAGGAAGGACTTCGGAGGCCCAGGTATGGGACCTGATGTCCCAAGAGCTAGGCAGCGCCTGACATAAGTCTAGGGACAGGGACTGGGAGGGACTGGGCCAATGGCGAGAGAAGGTGGAGGAAGCAGCCCCCTGAGGACGGCTCCAGCCCCTGGGCACAGCTGCAGGCAGCCGCCCACCTGCTCGCCCCGACACCGGTGGTCCCCGGGGCAGGGCTGTGCCCACCTGCTCCCTACAGACGGGCTGCCCCATGCAGACGCCTGTCCCTGAGATGCACTCAGACGCAGGAGGCCTTCTGTGCAGACCTGCAGACCAGACAGAGCTCATCACCCAGTGTCAACAGCCCGGCGTCTCCAGGGCAATGCCCTCTCCGTAAATGCTGAGCAGCGACAGGCGGCCTTCCCAGCCCTCCGTCTAGAGCTGCTGCCAGCGCTCTGCCACCTACCGACCCCGCCTCCTCCCAGGCCGCTGCTGCGGGGCTGAGCACCCCTCCTCCCACAGGCCCCCACCTGCCGGCAGGAGAAGCAAGCCACGCATGGCCCCAGATGCATGCAGTGGCCTCACCGGGAAGGACCAGGCCCAGGGAAGTGGCCTACGTGTGGCAGTGGCAGCTGGTGCAGAAATCCTCTCTGACATGCAGAGGGCGTGCGCCGGCCTGCTGGCAGTTAGGGGAGCAGCCAGTCCCAAGGCCAGGCAGGGGTCACGGGAAGGCCGCAGACCCCAGGTGGTGGCCTGCAGCAGCCAGTGCGGAGGGCAGGAGCCTCCTGAGGGGGACGCGTGCTGCCCTTTGCCCAGATCTCTCCCCTCGGGGTCAGCTCCCCGCCAGTCCAGGGAGGCTCTTCCGAGACCCCTGGGCTTGCTGGGACTGACCTGGCCCCGAGGTGGGCTCGTGTCTCCAGCTCGGCCCATCTGTGTACTCCACCCCTGCTGTCCCACCCACCCCACTCCCTGCCACCACCACGATGGCCCAGGACCCAGTCTCAGCCACCCTCTGGGCACACGGTCTGCAGAGGGAGAACCGTTTGTCTCCTGTCTGAGGACCTCAGGTGGGGGTAGTTCCAGCAGAGGGAAGGCGGGTGTCATGGGGTCTTCCCCTCTGGAATACGGACTGCTCACTCCAAAATCAACGCCAAGCCTTGCTGCAGAGTGAGGACTCGTCCTCCCACGATCGGGGCACGTGAGAAATCCTGCCCCTTGTCACGTGGCTCTGGCAGTTTTCCTGAATAATAACCGCATCACTCTCCTGCCTAAGGAAGCAAGCTCCCCTCCCCTGCAACGCTGCAGCACAATGGCTTTCTTCATGAGACTGCCAACGAGAGGTGTCGAGGCACAGCAGTCCCGCAGCCCTGCCACGTAACCACTCTCTCCTGTGTCTTCACAAGACCCACAAGGTTAGGCTCCTCTTGGGGCCAACATCCAAACAACTGCTGAATGGATAAATTGATGAACAGGCAAATGCACTACAAAGTGAATGGATGGCTGTGTGGTGAGTGAACAGACTAGTGGATGGGTGGTCGGACGGGTGGATGGGTGGATGGATAGATGGATGATTGGATGGGTGGTCGGACGGGTGGATGGATGGATGACTGGATGGGTGGTCGGATGGGTGGACGGATGGATGGATAGGTGGATGATTGCATGGGTGGTCGGATGGGTGGATAGGTGGATGACTGGATGGGTGGTCGGATGGGTGGATGGATGGATGACTGGATGGGTGGTTGGATGGGTGGATGGATGGATGGGTGGATGGGTGGATGAATGGATGACTGCATGTGTGGATGGATGGATGGATGGATGGATGATTGGATGGGTGGTCAGATGGGTGGACAGATGGATGATTGGATGGGTGGATGGATGATGGGTAGACGAAGGATGGATGGATGGATGGATAAGCATGAATTTCTCTTATGAGAAAGTAAGTTTTTTGAAGGTAGATTGTACATTTCACTTGCTTTTAGCTACAGTGGATTCCATGTAACAGGCTTTACAAATTATTTCTCCACTCTAACACTCTGCCAGATGGCACCAACAGGGTTATCGCTCAGATCCTACCCGTAAATACAACAGTCTGTGAACATTAGACTGGGCAGGTGGGAGAGACTGTATAACGACCACTCCCTGAAATCATTGTTTGTACCCTTTAAATTCATCTTTGAAGTAAAATTGATGAAAAATACATGGATAAGCATATGTGTGATCTAGGGGACACAAGAGCTGTTTAAGCGGGGAGACATCATTTCATCTCGGTGAGAGCCTTGATCACAGTGCTGCGGGGAGGCGCGGGCAGGCGGGAAGCAGTCTGAGCCAGCTTGGACAGCAGGTGAAAACACCGAGGCCCGGGCTTGCTGCTCTGCCCCAGGCCCACACTGATTTCGAGCGAGCTGGGGTGGGGCACGTCAGAGGCAAGTGCTCAACCTCGCCAAGCCGAGCCCAGGAGGGGCAGCCTTTCCCTGCCAGCCAAGGGCCGTGTGATGGCCGAGCTTCGGGAAACAGAAAACAGCAGACGTGGTCCACAGGAGCCTGGCAGCACTGACAGGCTTCTGCCAGCGGTCCCCGAACTGCAGCACAGCTACCCCGCAGGCCTCACCATCACTCCAGCTTCCTCCTGCCGGAGCACAGGCACCCTCACCAGAGAGAGCTCCAGTGGGGCCCGGCTGCGCCCCAACGCTTGTTCCCCGCAGCGTCCCGTGAGCGTCCGGGGCTCACGTGCACACATGCCTGGGGGCATAGTAAAAATTAATGCCAGGTCATAAACTCTACTCCTTTCGCTAAAATAAAGTTCCGATGGATCAGATTTTTAAAGCTAAATGATTCAGAGACATCCCATTCAAGATGGTGGCCATATTTAGAGCCTACCCCACTACCCAGGAGCTAAGGACTGACTGGAAAGCAAATCACTTGCAAACCAATGTGTCCCACAACAGTATGGGACATGGGGTGATACTCTTGGTGGGCCACGTGTTTTAAGAAATTTCTGGGAAACAGAAAGCAAATGAGAGCTGACTTACCGGGGAAACCGGAGCAGAGGGAGTTTCACGCTGAGAGTGTGTTTTCCCACCAGCCCTCCGGCAGCTCTTGCAAAGGGAACTTGAACACCCAGAAACACCCAGTGCTGGGGCTTGCCTGTCCACACTACCCCTGCAACAGTGCAGAGACGAAAGCCATCTTCACAACAGCGGGAAAATGCTAGTCAGGTGCAGCCCCTATTCACCTTATGAACCACCCTCTCAGGCCAGCAGGTGGCGCGGAGGTCACGGCAGCTGGAATCCACATGGCCAGCTGTGCTGCTGGAGTCCTGGACCCAGCCTGCGAATCACTCCGGGCATGTGTGCGTGCGTGCCCAAAATCCCAAGAGGAGAATGGAAGAAAATGGATTGCTGCATGGCCATCCCCCCAGGAGCAATTTCTCACTTTCCCTCTCCCTCTCTCTCTGTCTTTCCAGCAGCACATGCACCCTATGGGGCGGGTGGGGGGGACTCTCTCTGCAAACACGTTAGAAACCTGGAGCAAAGGAGAATTCCTGAAACGCAAAGGCTTTCAGTGGAGTGACCAAAGGTACTGACCCGTCAGCATTGTATGGGGCAATGTGGGGGTCTGTAAAAAGTTCGTGGAAAATGTGTGGTCTTGGGGGGAAAAGCTTACGTGTGGATTTCAGAAATTTCGCACAACAAAATAAACCTGTACTTTAAATCCAAACTAGCATGAACTTTTGAAGTCCCCTCATACATGAACGGGGGTAAAACATAGATTTACATGCTTGCCACACCAAGGACCACCTTGCCGGTGTCTCTGTCCGGATGAGGGAACCATACCTGGGGACACAGCCACCGCGCAGACACCTCACGGAAGAGACAGGACACCAGTTCAGACAAAGCTCGCGTCGCCCTCTCTTCTCCCTACACAGACACCTTCCCGACAGCTCTCGGGCTTTGTGCCCGCTCTCTCCAAGGCCCTTCTCGGCGAGGACGGCGCCCGCTGAGACGGCTCTCAGAACGTGCCTGAGCTCTGCGTCCTGCCGCTGCACCCGAGTGTGTCCTCTGAGCTGCTTCTAGAAGTTGCGATGAATTTTCCCTTAGCACTGCCTCAGCCCTCCCCGGCCACCCGCAGGGGGACGCGCCGGCCTCTGCTGGGAGCTGGAGACGGCTCTGGATGATCTCGAGAACTGGGAAAACCAGGTGCAAGCCAGGCCTCGTCCTCAGTCCCCCGGCAGAGTCCGGGCAGCCCCCCGGCCAGCCAGCAGCAGAAAAACACGGTTATCACGGCGTGGGGGGGAGCGCCAGAACCAAACCAGCTGCAGACCCTTTCCTCGTCATTAAAACTGAAGCCCCGCCGAGTCCCAGGCACGTCCTGGAATTGGAGCGCGAGGTGGCCTAGGCGCGGGCACAGAGACGCTGGCACCCTGGCTCTTGAGGGCAGCGGGGTGGGGGAAGCGAGGGCGTGGCCGGCCAGCGGCGAGGGCGTGGCCGACGAGCGGCGAGGGCGTGGCCGACGAGCGGCGAGGGCGTGGCCGACCAGCGGCGAGGGCGTGGCCGACCAGCGGCGAGGGCGTGGCCGACCAGCAGCGAGGGCGTGGCCGACCAGCGGCGAGGGCGTGGCCGGTCAGCGGCGAGGGCGTGGCCGACCAGCGGCGAGGGCGTGGCCGACCAGCAGTTAGGGCTATTTGCGGGTTTTTTATCTGTTGGTTTGTTTCAAATTTCATTGGGGTTTTTCCATCCCTTTTTCCAAGTGCGAGAAACAGTAAGCACTGTGTCTGTGGGGGTTAGGCCCACCCTCTCCAGGAACCCCAGGCTTCCTGCCACCAGGGCGCAGGGCTGTGGGGGGTCTGTCCTCGACCCCAGCCCTGGAGAGGCCAGGCCCAGGGACCCCTCGGGCCACATCGGCAGGACTTGCTGAGCGGCCCCTTAGCAGCAGAGCCGAGTGGGCCCGCGTCCTCACTCCCGCAGCCCCTCCTTCCGGGGCTCTCCCTGCTCTGGCCCCTCTGCCCACCAGCCAGTCCTCTGGAATGCGCTCCCTGCCCCTGCCCAGCCGTGCTCACACTCACCAGGTGTCAGTGGTCGGAGGGACCGTCTGAAGGCAGATGTCCCCTCGCCTCCAACCTGCTGCCTCCCAGCTCACCGTGGCCTTCCGAGAAAACCAGCAGCAGGGCCTGTGTGACCCCCACCCCGTGCCCCCGCAGCCACCTCCCGCCACCCCTGCGCCTCCACACTGCAGGTGGCCGCTGTCCCACAAACGTCCCCAAACGCACCGCTCCTCACCCGCCTAGGGACGCTGTCCTCCCGCCCAGCCCCCTCGCACTGCCATACATTGATTTTGTCTTCATTTTGTTACATTTATTTACTTCATGAGCGGGAGTCTCACAGCGCCATCCCCCGCGGGGCCAGCAGGACCACGGGCACACGCCTGGCCTGCCCAGGGCCACCCTCGTTGTGGACACGGTCCGGGGGCAGCATGCTGCCACTGCACACCCTGGCCGGCTCCTTTTACCCTAGTGACAACTTGATGGAGACACAACTCTCACACCACAGAGGCCACCCTTGGAAGTGTGCCATTGGGATTTAGCATGAGTTAAGTCGGGCGTCACGCAACCACGCCATGACCCTGGACACTCATCACCACAACACCCACTCCCACGGGCCAGCCTTCCCCCCACCCACCCTCCGGCCCGAGGCAATCGGCCATCTACTCTCGCTCGCCGCCCCAGGGACGGCACAGCACGGTCACGGTCACACGCCTGGCTTTTCACTTAGGAAGCGGCTCTGGGGACTCGGCCACGCCGTGGCACGTTCAGTGCATCGTGGCTTTTCGCTGCCAGAACACCCCCATGGTCTGCAAAGACCTCACTTGTCCCAGCCACCAGGTGACACGGGTGTTCCCACGCTGGGGCCGCTGGGGCCATTCACAGACAAGGCTGTGCGCGCGCGTGTTTCTAGTTGTCCCCTCGCCTCCAACCTGCTGCCTCCAACCCGCTGTGTGGACATAACTGTGTCAACCCTGAGGGACCGCCAGACTGTTTTCCAAAATGGCCACACCCGTTGACCTTCCTACCAGGTGTGTGTGCGGCCCCGAGTTCTCAGTACCCGACTCTGAAGTGCAGGTGCAGCTGCGTGTGAACTGGGACCTCCCGCTGTTTGGGTTGCGTCTCCTGGCGGCTAGCGGCTTTGAACATGTTTTCATGCCTCTCTAAGAGACATGGCACTTCTCCTCCATTCTCCTCCCTTCTCCTCCGTTTCTCCATCCCGTTGGGATGTGGGACACAGACACACGCGTATCCGGCATGGTTTCCACGCTTCCGGGGCCAGGATTCAAACCGCAGTCAGCCATGTGGGATCCAGCTCCCTGAGCCACTAGGCTACAGGGCCGGGGGGTGTTTCCCTGCTCTATTTCGGTATGCCGCCGGTGTTTCTGGGGTCGAGCTGCTTTCGTGCCACAGGTGCAGCCTGACTTTCCATCTGTTCTTGAGTCGGTTCACCAGTTTTCCTCCATGTAGAAATTTGTCCATTTCACCTAAGGTGTCTAATTGTTGGTGAGCAGCTGGCAGGGTCTCCTTTACCACCGTTTTTGTTATTATTTCTGGAAGGTCAACGGTAACATCCCCTCTGTGCCTGGTGAATCCTCACCTTCTAAACTCCAGCTGATGCTCGCCCAGGTCTTCGCCTGCCCACACACCCAGGCACACCTGCCTACCCCGGTCACGCTGCCACCTGGGCAGCTCGTCCCTCTGTCCCACAGCCGGCCTGCCTCCACGCGAGAAGGCTGTGAGCTCAGCAAACGGCAAGGCCTCACCCCACCTCAGCCTGCCTGCCAGGGCCCGGCCTGCTGGGCGAGTCTCTGTGGGCACTAAAGAAGGGGGTGTCCTCGGCTGTCCCCTGCTTTCCCCGGCTGTGCCCTGGAGGCAAAAGGTGGGGGCAGGTGCGAGAGAAAGTGAGGTGGGGCAGGAGCAGCTTTCCACACGTGGCCCACCAGGCCTTCCTCTGGGCAAGGCACGGTAAGGGCTGAGGGAGCGCCGTGGAGTCTCTGGAGACACCACTTCGCTGCTCAGAAGGTGCCTTCCCGGAAGCCTCTCCTCCCCGGCATTTGGCACGAGTAGTAGCAGATAAGGCCTGAAGCTGAAACCAGACCCCACAAATGCAGCCCGGCAGCTGCTCTGGACTCTGTCTCCAGCTGAGTCAGTAACGAACGACGCAGTCGGCCACTCCATGGGGCAGGGGCTGTTCGCCAATTAAAATTCGGTCTCCCCAACAGCTGTGATCTTCGGTGTCTCACGCACCTGACAAAGAACACCCCAACATTTAAGCTGTGCTCGCTGGTGGCGCCGGGAGCAGCAAGAAGCCACGAACGCCGACCACGGTGAAAACGCTAAGCTGCACGCTGGGCCAGTCTGAAGGGCGGGACACCGGATTCCTGAGGTTTGACATCATCGGTCCATGCCTGAGAGAGAAGCCGCTTCCTGTCCTTGGCATAACGTGGCCACCGACTCGGGCCACTGCCCGCTCCCGCACCTGAGGCCGCGACATCGTCTCTCCTCACTCTGGCCAGCTTGGGGGCTGCCCAGGCCGGTCGGGGTCACCCAGAAACACACCTGCCACATGAGGTCAGGAGCCGCCTGCCCCGCTCCAGTGTCCCCACGCCCACAGGGGGACCCAGGTCGCCCACAGGATCCACAAGTGCAGACCCCGTGCCTGGCCGTGAGCCGCACACTCGGGAGGATGTGCCAGGGCCCCCTGTTCCCCACTGGGTCCACAGGGACAGCCCCGCAGGGTGGGGCTTTATCAGCCCAGCAGGACTCCCCTGCCGGGCCCAGTCACTCCTGGCCAGGGTGGCTTGAGAGAAGTCTGAATTGCAGGCCTCAAACTCCCTCCACCTCCAGTTGGAGAAGCCTCCATGGGAGCTGTGGTTACACAGAGTGGCCCCCTGCCCTAGAGGAGACCTCGCCCCAGAGATGACCCCCTCACCTACTAACCAGGGACAATCCCCACCTCCTCCCTGCCACGCCCAGGTGTCTAGGGCAGACGTCCCTGAAGGACCACACCACACTGCCACGTCGGCTGCCGCCTGTCCCCACGGGCAGTAGGGAAAGGCGCGTTGGCTCATGAGGGTGTGGGCCTGGGAACAGAGGGAGGACCGCCATGGCCCGGAAGACCCACCCGGGCCTCATGGTCATCATAGGCCGGAAGGGGGAGTGGGCCCACAAGGTGCTGAGCGGGCCTCCTCAGGGACGGGCTGCCGAGGACACTGTTCTTTCTCACCCTTCTAGAAGGTCGCCCAAGCACACCCTGATCGCGTGGAGAGTCAGAGGGTGGAGGGCAGAGCGAGGGCGGGGCCGGGCAGGTCCAGGAGCCTCAGGGGGAGAATGCCACTGGCCCAACCCGAGCTGCCCTCTGAGCTCTGCCCGCCCCCGCCAGCTGCCCCAGGTGTACTCTGCTTAGTTGACGGTAAGGCCTGTCGCCTGCCTGTCTAGCCCTCTCCGTTCCCTGCCCACCGTAAGGCTAGGGATGATGGTGTGCCCTGTGGTCCCAGTGACTTGAGGGTGCTCAAGTGGGAGATGGAGAGCTCGAAGCTGTTCTGGGCCAAAGAGCAAGACCCTGTCTAAACATGGCCTGGCCGGTGGCCTGCACCTGCATGACCGGCCCGTATCACAATCTGAAATACACGTGAAACACGCACACGCACACACGCATGTACGGAACAGACCAGGAGGCACCGCTGATGTTCCCGCCTGTGGGTCAGGGGGCCCAGGTGAGGTGGGAGGCACCTGTCAGGCGCACGATGTCCTTGGGTGGGGTCACGGCTGCTGGCAGTTCCCACGAGAAGGCAGAGCTGAGGGGCCCAGCTTCCCCGGGGGTCTCCTGCACTCTCCACTCAGGTGTGTTTAAGGCGATGTCCAGCCCACCCTGGGGTGCAGAGTGGAGGAAAAGGACAGAAAGGGCTGTGGTGTGGTCACACCCCACTGAGGACATCTCCTCTCTCTCTCCTGCTCTCTCTCACGCAGGTGCACACACTCTCTGGCAATTTAAAAGAAAAAAAAAGGTTTAGAATGAATTGGAAAGTGCTTCCTCTCTTTTTCCAGAAAACTTCCTATATAAGGCAAAAACAATCCTCTCTTTTCAAGATTTCTTAAACTTCCTCCACTCTGTTTCCTAGAGATTTCTCTAAATATTATTAGACTTTCACTCCGTTTTCTATTTCTCCTTGAGCCAGTTTTATCTCGCTGCCTTTTGTAGACGTTTTCAGGCCTTTTAGAAAGTGCTACACGTACAAGAATCATCGGGGCACGCGTCTTAGTCTGCTACTGTCATTTCCTCGTTGCCGTACCTTCTTTTCCAATCCTGGGCGCTTTGGAACGTGCATACGCCTTCCTTTCATTAATAGGTTTTTTGGGAAATGTATTTTACAATACCATAAAGTTCACCCGTTTAAAATGGACAGTTTGAGTATGTTTGCAGAGGTACATAACCGTCACTACCTTCTAATCTGAGGGGAGTCCCAGCACCCTTAGAAGAATCCTCACTGACATCGACAGTCATTCCCCATTTCTGGTGCCCCCTAACCATTGGAAATTGGGGGGCTTTTTTGTTTGTTTAGAGAGAGATTTTTACTATAGGGCACATGCACTCGCCGGAGAGACAGAAAGTGTGAAATCACCCTTCCCCCAGAGGGTGGCCACGCCGCAATCCCTTCTCCTCCGTTCTCTCGGGATTTTGGGCACGCATGCACACGCACTCTGAATTTCAAGCCTCAAACTGCAGTCAGTCATATGGGAGTCCAGCGACATAATCATTAGGCCATCTCCTAGTCCCTCAAAAATTGGTCTTTAATCTGTTGTAGGTTCACACGGTTCAAAAGCCAAAATTACATTTATGTCTTTGGTATTTCTTTACACAAATACAAGGAAAGGCGAATACCCTTCTACTTGCCACCCTTCCACTGCAGAATGGTAGCCTGACTTAGACTGTACCCCGCACTTCCTCTGTACCTGCTCTGTCCTCCGAGACCTACGTCTCCCTCACAGCTGCAGTGCGTGTTTACATAGTCAGCTCTTGCAGCAGGCCTTGGCTTGTTTCCAAGCCTTTGCCGTAAACAATGCTGCAGCGTCTCACTTCATTCACAGATCATTTCGTACTTGTGAATATCTCTCTGTAGACAGAGGCCCAGAGGTGCGATTGCTGGGTAAATACATTCATATTTTTTGTAAGCAATGCTAAATTGCTCTCCATAAGGGTTGTATAGTTCCGTATTCCCTACAGCCAAACCTATTACTTCCTCACAACCACACCAACTATGTATTTTCGATTTTTGCCAATATGATTTGTGAGAAATGGTGTCCAAGGGCTGTTTAATTTGCATTTTTCTTATTATGACTAAGGTCACAAATCTCTTGATATTTAAGGACCATTTGCATTGTTTTCCTCTATAAACTGTGTGTTTCTTTTCTTTACCCATTTCTCTAATGAGCTCTTGGTGTCTTTCTTACTAAAGTAAAAGCTCTTTTTCAATTATTTATTGATGTGCGACAAAGTATCTCAAAACTTAGAGGCTTAAAGCAACAATGATTTATTATTTCTCAGGATTCTGTGGGTGAAATGGGCTCAGCTGGGTGGTTCTTCTGCTCTAATTGCCTCCAGCAGGAGGGGGACACACTTGGTGCGTTAAGCCAGCAGCTGAGGTGACCTAGACAGCCCAAGACGGCACTCACTCCCAGTCTCTAATGCTCCACGCGGCTTCCTCAAGTGAAGTTAGAATTTTTCTTTTCCTTTTTTTTTTTAATAGACAGAGACTCACTATGTTGTAATCCTCCTGCCTTAGCCTCCTTAGCAACTGGGACTTCAGGCACATCACACCACGACTGGCTTTTAAGACAGGTGAGGAAGCAAAGCCTGACTTCCCACGTGGTCTCAGCCACGTGTAGCAGTGTCTACCAGTGCCCACTACTGGGGCTGGGTCCTAGGCTTCTTTGTAGTATGAGGGTCTCGGGACGTGAGCTTTCTTACATGGTAGCTGCCTTTCAAGAAGTAGAAAACAAAAGCTTCCAGTTTTCCTAAGACCTGAGTTTTGAAGTCACAGAACATCGCTCTGTATTCATTTGGTCACAGCAAATTGCAAAGGCTACAGATTCAAGGAATAGGAAACTCACTCCATTTCTGGATGGGAGAGTTAGTGTGGCATGTTAGGAAGGAAAGATTGATGTTGCTGACAGCTTGATTTCAGACTCACCCCCAAACTATGAGACAATAAATTCCTTTAGTTTTTTTTTTTTTATTAATTACTTTATTTATTTTTGTATATACTTTCGATCATATTGTTTGGCTTACAATGAGACCATTTCGATATGTGAACATTTCTCCCCAGACCCGTTGATCGAAATATCTTCAACAGATAACACCACACCTCCCCATCCCGTCAATGCTCTACCTCTGTATCCCTTCTCCAAATGTCTTTCGTTGGGCCCCACTCCTCCACATACACCTCATCTGACATTCACACCTATCTCTTGTGTTTGTTCAACTGTTAGTCAATCAGTTTCAGACATAGAATGCAGACAAACGGTATATGTTAAGTGGGGACATACAAAGTCTCTCCTTCATAGCCTGGCTTGCCTCACTCAGCAGTACATCTTCCATATTCTTCCACTTTCTGTCAAAAGCCAGGGCTCTGTTGGTTTTTATGGCTGAGTAGTATTCCATAGAGTATATGTGCCACAGTTTTTCAATCCATTCCTCCATACGGGGGCATCTGGGTTGGTTCCATGACTTAGCAATTGTGAATAGTGCCGCAATAAACATCAATGTGCAAGCACTTTTCCAATGAAGGATTCTTCTGTCCTTTGGGTAGATACCGAGGAGTGGGATCTCTGGATCATATGGCAGATCTATCTGTAGATTTTTGAGGAATCTCCAAATTATTCTCCACAGTGGTTGGACCAATCTACATTCCCACCAGCAGTGTAAAAGAGTTCCCCTTTCACCACACCCCCGCCAACACTTATCATTTTTTGTTTTTTTAATATTAGACAATCTGACTGGGGTTAGGTGGTACCTCATTGTTGTTTTTATCTGCATTTCCCTTACGATGAGGGAGGTTGAACATTTTTTCATATGCCTTTTGGCCATTCGTATGTCATCTTTAGAGAGTGTTTTCTTCATCTCCTTCTCCCATCTTTTAATAGGGTTGCTCATCTTTTTTCCAAACACCTTTTTTAGTTCCTTGTGTATTCTGGTTATAAATTCCTTTAGTTTTATGGGATCAGGATTGTGGCTATTTGTTCTGTCAGCCCTAGGAAACTAATACAGTATCTGTAATTTTTTTTATAATCTTCTACAGTGCATGTGCACTCACCAGAGAGAAACAGGCAGAGAGAGAAAGAAAGAGGGAAAGGCCCCGGAGAAGGAATGACCACGTTGCGGTCTTTATCCTCTTGTGATTTGGGGAATGAACGCACACACACCCAGCATATTTTTCAAGTAACTGAGTCCAATACTCAAACCACAGTGTCATCCAGGTGCGACTCATCTGCCTTAGTGCCAACCAGTTGACCCAAAATCTATAATTGTGACAATTTGAGATTATATGCCGGGGTCCAGCCTCGGCAGCGGTGGGTGGCTCGTACACAGGAAGGCGACACGGGTGATCAGGAACAAAAAAATTAGACTGAGACCTCATTGCCCTTTTGCATGTTCTCAGCCGGCCACAGCCAGAGCCAGCTCCAGGCTGCTGCGCCGTGGCTAATAAGACAAGCGTATTTATTGAGGGAGGTTTAGGAAGTAAAGGGGGTGAGGGGTAGTAAAAAACCCACTCTAAGGAACAGAGTATACAAAGCATGGAAACAATAATTATAAAACATGCTGTTTGTCTTGTCAGATTAGTTAAAAATCATTCACAGTTTTTAGGATGAGGAAGTCCGTTTGTCTGTTGTATCTTCTTAGATCTTGATTCCTGGGAAGGGTCTTTTGAAGAGGGAGCTTGCAGGATGTTTGATAACTTCAGTCCCGGGCCAGGGCGGTAACATTGCTGGTAGCAAAGACCTAGATAGAAATCTTGTCTTGTTAAGTAAAGACACAGTTAATATATGGACTATACATTACAACAATAGAAGGTGAGTCTATGATCTTATATGGGAAAGGAAGATGATCTTGTAGCTCAGGAGACAACACGGGATGTTTTATTAGCAGTTTTTCATAGTCAACAGCACATAGATGAGAAACTCTTTGTAGTAGAAAACTACCTGTTGTTTTAGGTAAGAGCTCCCAGCCAAGGTAATCTTTCTCTGGAGCCCTCAGGTTTGTTTATCCTGTTGTCCCAGCCAGGCCTTTTCCTTTTATGAACCTGTGGGTTTCTGCATTTTATTTGCTGAGTCTGTCAATTAGTGAGTTCTTTTGTTTTATCTCTGAGTCTCTGTTATGTGGTGAATGTGCTGACTTTGCCTAGCATGAGTTAACCTCGGCCTGTAGCTTTAGCAAGGGGTATTTACAAAAACTAGCCTTAAACTAACTTAGTCTACATATGCTTCTAATGCTAATTTGGTTTATACTAACTTAATCTATATGTTAATTTTGGCTTAAAAACAGACAGGTGGGGGAGTCTTAAACTTCCTGGTTGCCAGTCTTAGGGAACCACATTCTTACAAAATCACTAATTGGCTTTATTGTAACGGTTGGGGGTGATGTTTTACCCTTACAGGGTACCGTAATAACAGTAAAACTCACGGCAGAGAAATTGAATACCAGCCAGTTCAAGGACACAAGGGAGGGCTCGTAAACTGGGCCCTGCCTCAGTTTCTTCCCGGTCCAGGTCTTGCCTTAGAATGGGAGGCAGCATCCTTACCAGCTTGTGTTGCCTGCATGGCCCTGTCAATTATATAAATGAAATCAATCCACGTGTGACCTTTGGAGATTGGCTTTATTCTTCCAGCTTAGTTCTCTGGAGCCACCTGAGTTAAGTGCAAATGGCCTGTTGTGTGGTATGAGACGCCATAGTTTACCTAACCTCTCATCTATTGGAAATCATCTTAGTTGTCTCCAATGTCTGACTCCACAAATAAAGCTGATATGAGGACCAGAAGGTGGCATGATGGTTACCTTGTAGGAGTCTCACATGGCCAACTGCAGCTCAAGTTCCGGAACTGAAGGCTGGAAACTCACGCCAGGCACATGTGTGTACGAATGCCCAAAATCCCAAGAGTAGAATGGAGAAGGGATTGCAATGGCCATCTCCCCGGGGTGATTTCGCACTTTCTGTCTCCCTACCTCTCTCTCTTTCTCCAGTGAGCACACACGACCTATAGCAAAACCTTTCTTTAAAAAAGAAGGAAGGGGTACAGCAGGTAGTTTGATGGTTAAGGTGCTGGACTCCCACATGGCCAACAGTGGTTCAAGTCCTGGACCTGGCAACTTATTTTCTCACTTTCAATCTCTCCTCTTTCTCTCTCTCTCTGTCTCTCTCTCTCTCTCTCTCCTCTCTCTCTCTCTCTCTTTCTCTGTGTGTATGTGTCTGGTCAAACTAAAAAATAATAATAAAATAAATAATTCTTTTAAAATAAATCGATAAAGACTTGCAGTCATTTCTAAAAAGAAAGAAAAAAAGAAAAAGAAAATAATTGAAACGAATAAAGTTGGTATAAATAATTACGTCTTTTTTGCGTGTGAATGTAAGTCTTCATTTCTCTGGGATAAATGCCCAGGAGTACAATGCTAGGTCACATGGCAAGTACAGATTTAGTTTTATAAGAAACTGACGAATTATTTTCCAGAGTGGTTATACTATTTAATAGTCCCGTCAGCAACATATAAATGATCGAGGATCCCTTCATCCTCATCAACATGGATATTGTCACTATTTTTATTTTAGCTGTTTTATAGAGTATAAAGTGATATTCCATTGTGGTCGTCATTTGTATTTCCCTATTGTCCAGTGATGCTGAACGTCTTTTCATGTGTTTATTTGTCATCTTTATACATTCTTCAGTGAAATGTCTTTTCATTTCCTAATTGAATGTTTTGCTTTGAGAGTACTTCATATATTTTAGATAGTTACCCTTTGTCAAATAACGGTTTACAAATATTTTATCCTTATCCCAATCTGTAGGTTGTCCTTTCATCTTCTTAGCAGGGTATTTCACAGAGCAAAGTTTTACATTTTGAAAGTTTTCCTTTCACTATAGTAGATTGTCTCTTTCCTTTCTTTTTTTTCTTTTTTTTTTTCTTCTCTACCTAAGGTAGAGGTTCTACCTTAGGGAAGATGCACTCGCCAGAGAGAGAGAAAGTGTGAAATCACCCCCCCAGAGGGGATGGCCACACTGCAATCCCTTCTCCTCCATTCTCCCAGAATCTTGGACACACACTCACACATGACAGGCATGATTTTCAAGCCACCGGGTCTGGGATTTGAAGGCCATGTGGGAGTCCAGCAACACAACCACTATGCCATCTGCTGGCCCCAGTAAATTGTTTCTTATCTTGGGGGCGGGGGGGGGGGTGGAAAGAAAGGAAGTCCCCATTTCTTTCTTTCTTCATGATCAGTATGAGGTATAGATGCAACTTCATACTTTTCCAAATGGCTACCCAGTTATTCTTACAGGCACTGCTAGTCCACGTGTAGATACTCAGAATCGCTAAGTCTTTGTGGTAAATTATGACCTCTAGTATCATAAAGTGCCCTTCTTTGGCTCAAATACTTTTTACCAAAAGAATCTTTCTTTTTTTTTTTTTTAGAAGTTTTTGCTATAGGGCGCGTGTGCTCGCCAGACAGACAGAGACAGACAGACAGACAGAAAGTGAGAAATCACCCCCCAGGGGGGATGGCCACGCCGCAATCCCTTCTCCTCCATTCTCCTCTCGGGATCTTGGGCACGCACGCACACGCACCCGTGAGTTTAAGCCACCGGGTCCGGGACTCGAACTGCGGTCAACTACATGGGAGTCCAGTGACATAGCCATTACGCTAACTGCTGGTCCCTACCAAAAGAATCTTAAGGTTTACTTTCATTTCTTCAGAGAGAACAAGAGAGGCACCCCGAGAGGGTCGTCATGCCACAATCCACCCCCAGACATAGCCAGGCCAGATAATGGGCACACGCGCACGCCCAGCGTGAGCACAGAGGACTCAGAGTACTCACCCAGGGCCTCCCACGTGGTCTCCAGCATCACACATAGTGTTACCACTGTACAGACAGCTGGGCCCATTATCAGAATTTTAACTTTTCTAATATTAAAAATATAACCCTTGGGGCCAGCAGGCGATGTGGTGACTAAGGGTGCTGGACTCCCACATGGCTGACCACAGTTCAAGTCCCAGACCTGGCAGTTTACTTTCTTACTTTCCCTCTCTCTCACACACATACACACTTCTTCTCGCTCTCTCACTCTGTCCCTCTGTGGTCGAATTAAAAATAAATAAAAAGTTCAATAAAATAATTCTTTTAAAAATATATATTTATATAACTATATTTATTTACATTTAATCAATATGCTTTTGTCTATCCTTTTTTTTAAATTATTTTATTGAACTTTATTTTATTTGTTTATTTAATTTGACCTAAGAGGGATGAAGTGAGAGAGAGAGAGAGAGAGGGAAAGTGAGGAAGCAAGCCATCAGGTCCAGGACTCAGACTGCAGCCGGCCACGTGGGAGTCCAGCGCCCTTAACCACCACACCACCTGCCGAACCCCACCTAGCCTTTTATTTTAAACTTTCTAAATCTTTAAGTTTTTTCCTAGTAAATAGTATACAATTGGATTTGACTGTGATTCAATCCAAAAATATCTTTTTTTACAGATGAGTTAAGCACATTATGTTTATTGAAATGAAATATATTTTATTCTTAGTTCTGCTATAGAATACTGTGCTTACTTTCTATTTATATTTGAAACTATTTCAGTATATAGTCTATTTTCTTTGCTCATTTTATTATTGTTCTATCTTTAGGAAGGCTTGTATTTTTATATTAGTGGTTATTAAAATTATATGTTAAATTATTAATTAAATCTTATGTAGCACCCTTTGCCCCATCTTTTTTTTCTTTTTTCTTTCTTTTTTTTTTCTATAGGGTACTTGCACTCTCCAGAAAGACAGAGAGAGACAGAGAGACAGAAAGTGAGAAATCACCCCCCAGGGGGGATGGCCACGCCACAATCCCTTCTCCTCCATTCTCCTCTCGGCATCTTAAGTACGCATGCACACGCACCCGGTGTGAGTTTAAGCCACTGGGTCCAGAACTCGAACCATGGTCGACTACATGGGAGTCCAGCGACATGGCCATTATGCCGACTGCTGGTACCGCCCCATCTTTTTAAATATGGTATCCGGTTTTCCTACTATGAACAACAAAATAAAATAAGATAAATAAAAATTTTAGAAAGCTTCTAGCTTGTTCCTTTCCATTCCCCTTCTCTTCTACATTCTAATTTTAGACATTATGTCATCTTTTTTACCCTGCATACTTGTGCTTTATGTTTCCCTTTGTTCTCTTAAATATGCTTAAAACTCTAACACATGATTTGTTGATTTTTAAAATACGCTAAAGTACATTGACGAGGCAAATTTAATCCGCCGTTCTTTCTTTTTCTCTCCTCACAGGACTGTAGTTGGGTGTACCTGCGATGTCAGGAGAGAGGATGTGACACTTGCTCTGTTCTCCCTGGTCCTCGCCTGTTAGCATGGGTGCTGCAGTCACTCGCCAGTGCTCACCATCAGACCTTGCCCTCGAGTTTGCTCATCCCCTCTTGTTTAGTTGAACCTTGTCCCTGGAGAGATTCTTCAGTGCTCATGGGAACAGGATTTCAATGTTCTTGAATATTTAACAGTTGTCTAGCTTCATACCTGAAGTCCAGCTTAGCTGGATAAGCCTTGGTTCCCATTTTCTTTTATTGAATTTCTCGCGGATGTTACTCCACTGTCTTCTGACTTTGAATGTTAATGTGAAGTGTGACGCCAACCTGATTTTATTTCCCTCGAGTAATATTTTTGCTCGGCTGTGTAAAAGGTTTCTTTTTTATCTGTAAAATCCAATCATTTTAGGACATGTATCAATGTTGACATCCTACGGCAATTTTTATCTGAAATACAGTGTGTTCTCTCAGTATGTAGACTAAAATTCTTTGTTTCAGGAATGTTTAAATTATATTTTGAAATGTTTATTCTAATTTGCTCTTTTAGTTTTCTTCTTTGTGAATTCCAGTTATGCATATATTGGGTCTCCCTTACTTGCTTTCTGTACCTATCATTTTCTATCAAAGCATAATTTGTTAGTTAAATTTTTCTTATTGTGATAAAGTGTACATTACATAAAATTTAGTATTTTAACCCTTTTTAGATGGGCAGTTCAGTGGCATTAAGATTACTCACAGTGCTGTGCAGCATCACTACCACCCATCCCAGAACTCTTTTTCATCATCCCACATTGAAACTGCATTCATTTGGGCTGCTCGCACCTTTTGGCTATCGTGGACAATGCTGCATATACGTGGATGTCCAAATATCTCTCCAAGACTCTGATTTCACTTGTTTTGCGTGTATATTCGGAAGATGAACTGCTGAATCAAATGGTAATTCTACGTTTAATTTCTTGAGAAATCTTCATACTGTTTTCCATAGTCGTTGCACTATTTTCCATTTTTATCAGCAATGCACAAGCATTCCGATTTCTCTACATACACACCAACACTGATTACTGGATTTTAAAAAAGTTTTTAAAGAATTATCTTATTTAATTTTATTTATTATCATTACTTTTTAATTTGACCAGAGAGAGAGAGAGGGGAAAGTGAGAAAGCAAGCCACAAGATCTGGAACTTGAACCACGGCTCAGCCATGTGGGAGTCCAGAGCCTTACCCACCATGCCACCCACCAGCTCCTTTTTAAAATTATTTTTAATAATAGTAATTCTAATGGTTGTAAAGTAACATCTCATTGCATTTGATATCCATTTCCCTAATGATGAGTGGTTTCAAGCAGCTTCTCGTGTTTGTTGGCATTTAGATATTTTTGGAGAAATCTCTATTCAAATCCTTTGCTCACTTTTTAACTGAGTTGTATGTTGGATTCTGTTTTTGTTTTTGTTTTTTGAGAGGTTTTTGCTAGAAAGACAGAGAGAGACAGAGACCGAAAGTGAGAAATCACCCCCTGGGGGATAACCACAACGCAATCCCTTCTCCTCCATTCTCCTCTCGGGATCTTGGGCACGCAATCACATGCGCCCAGCGTGAGTTTAAGCCACCAGGTCCGGGACTCGAACTGCAGTCAACTACATGGGAGTCCAGCGACATAGCCATTACGCTATCTGCTGGTCCCAAGCTGTATGTTTTGTTGTAAAGTGTTAGGGTTCTGTATGTATCCTAGATACGAATCCCTTACTCAGTGGCAAACATCTCCTCCCATTCTGTGGGCTGCCGTTTTATTTTGTTGATAGTGTCCTTTGATGCACAAAAGTTTGAAATTTTGATGAAATCTGAGTGTCCATTTTGTCTTTGCCTTTGGTGCTATATCCAGGAAATCATTGCTAAATCCAGTATCATGAAGCCTTTTCTTTATGTTATCATTTAAGAGTTTTATTATTTTAGCTCTTAGGGGTTTATTTTTCAAACATTTTGCTTTAATTTATGTATATGATGTAAGATAAGAGTGCAACTTCATTCTTTTGCAGGCAGATATCCAGTTTTCCCTGCACACTTTGCTGGAAAAAAAAAAAAAAAAAACTGTCCTTTTCCCCATTGAATGGTCATGGCACCCTTACTTAAAATAGTATTTTTAGGGTCAGCAAATGGTGTTGTGGTTAAGGTGGCTGGATCCCACATGGCTGTAAAGTTCGAGTCCTCCTAGACTTGGCAGCTTGAGAAACTCCATGCTCCTGTACGTGCGTATGCAAAACGCCGAGAGGAAGAATGGAAGAGAAAGTGTTGCAGTGTGGTCAGCCCCCCGAGGAGCGCCTTCTCACTTTTCCTCTCTATTTCTAGTGAGTATACACACCCTGTAGCAAACTTGAAAAAAAGAAAAAAACTTTGTTTAAAAGAGAACTTTTAGGTTAGCAGGTTGTGTAGTGGATAAGGTGCTAGATCCCACATGATCAACTCCACAGTTCAAGTCCCAGACTCAGTGCCCTGAAAAACACGCTGGGCAGAACCAGCAGGTGGTGTGGTGGTTATATCACTGGATTCCCACATAGTCAGCTGTGGTTTGAATCCTAGACCCGGCAGCCTGAAAGTCACACCGGGCACATGTGCACGTGTGCCCAAAATCTGGAGAGGAGAATGGAAGAGAAGGGACTGCAGTGTGGCTATCCCCCTGGAGGGTAATTTCTCACTTTCTGTCTCTCCGCTTCTCTCTGTCTCTCTGGCGAGCACACACGCCCTATAGCAAAAAAAAAAGAAGAAGAAATAAAAGCATGCTGGGTTTATGTGTGTGTGCATGTGCATGCCCAAAATCCCAAGAGAAGAATGGAGGAGAAGGGATTGTGGCATGGTCATCCCTTCTGAGGTGTGGTTTCTCACCTTCCCTCTCTCTGTCTCTCTCCAGTGAGTGCACATTGCCTGTGGCAAAAAAAATCTAAAATATAAAAATTTTTAAAAAAGATTTTTTTTAAAGAATAAAACTATGGGGACCAGCAGTTAGCGTAATGGCTATGTTGCTGGACTCCCACGTAGTCTACCGTGGTTCGCGTCCTGGACCCGGTGGCTTAAAACTCACACCGGGCGCATGTGCGTGCATGCCCAAGATCCCGAGAGGAGAATGGAGGAGAAGGGATTGCAGTGTGGCCATCCCCCCTGGGGGGTGATTTCTCGCTTTCTGTCTCTCTGTCTCTCTCTGTCTTTCTAGCGAGCACACGCACCCTTAGCAAAAACCTCTTCCAAAAAAAAAAAGAATAAAACTATGACTTTATAAAAATATAAACACATTTATGACTTTATTTCATTAATGAATGATGAAATCAGTGAGCTATTACAGCCAGTTTAGACAAACAGTCGGCAGTGGTACAGTGTAGACAGTCGGCAGTGGTACAGTGTAGACAGTCGGCAGTGGTACAGTTTAGACAGTCGGCAGTGGTACAGTTTAGACAGTCGGCAGTGGTACAGTGTAGACAGTCGGCAGTGGTACAGTTTAGACAGTCGGCAGTGGTACAGTGCCGACAGTGTCCCACGATGTCGAGGCCACACGGACGGTCCCTGAGGCACCCCGAGCTCTCCCTGCGTGTGCCAGTGAGGCTGCAGGTGGGACTGTGGTTGAACACCTCAATAAGGGTGACTGTTCATCTCTCTGTCATGGAAATAAATAAGTAAATAAACTTAAAAAGAGAGAGAACTCAAAAAGCAGAGACCTCTGCGGAACACAGGTGAATGTACCTGACTGCATCATTACACGCACGGGTTACGGCCTGCACGGTTGGCTGCAGGTGTCAACTCGGCTGGCCTGCGGTCCTCAGTTACTCAGTCTGTGACAAAAGAAAACCAGAGCGAGGGCTCTGGATCCCGGCCGTGAAGATTATTACTATCAGTCTGCAGAAGCAAACCCCAGTGACTTCTTGAAGCAAATCATCAGACGGCCACTTCATTCCTGGCCGGGATTATGGAGGGGTCCTGGCTTGCCTGGACGGCTACAATGACACAGCCCTGCAGAGGGCGGGAGAGTATGTGAAGAACCGGAGACGAAGCGCGGGACGCAGTTCCCCGAGGAGACCGTGTGGTACGGAAGGACACGGAAGAGACGGTGTGAAGGCACCAGAGCAATACTTTCATAGCTGGATTTTTGGTTCTTTCAGGATATAGTGTGTCCTGTTTCATAATAGTTGGTGATTTTTTAACTGACATGTAAGATAAATGTACAAAATTGTGGATATAAGTATAAAAAAGTCTTGACATTTACATTTCACTTTTACCTCTATGTCAGTGTACAAAATGCTGGAAAAATGTTTTAAAAGACCCAAAAAAGGTAAACTGAGGCATAATAAAACTTTTTAAAAGAGTGTACCTGAGCAAGCAGTGATTCATGGGTTGGACAGCCCAAACCAGAAGAGGTTGGTGGCTCTGTTAGGATGAAGGCGGGGCTCGTGGAGAGCAGGTATGGTGGCTCTGTTAGGGTGAAGGCGGGGCTCGTGGAGAGCAGGTATGGTGGCTCTGTTAGGGTGAGGGCGTGGCTCGTGGAGAGCAGGTATGGTGGCTCTGTTAGGGTGAAGGCGTGGCTCGTGGAGAGCAGGTATGGTGGCTCTGTTAGGGGTGAGGGCGGGGCTCGTGGAGAGCAGGTATGGTGGCTCTGT